>JBBPBX010049220.1:0-25446 GCA_038048925.1 Garcialebias charrua
TTTTTTTTACCCAGTGTCATTTTCTTTTTGGCCTTGACAACCCAAATATTGTGGACTTGAACTTTTTTTATCGGCTGTCATGCCTGCAAAAGTGAAAATAATATTGTGACAAATGAGGCCTGATCCACCCACAGATGTAATCCTCTTTGACGTGACCCAATCTCATTTAAATGGGGGGCTCTCTTTTTTCACTAAGTGCAGATATTTCTGTCGTTCTGTGGAGGACGTGTGAAGCGATGCAGGCAGCAGTGTGTTATGTTTTAATTGGTTATCTATAGTGTTTATTTATAACATTTCAAAAACACTTAACAATTTCAGACCTAACGTTTTGCACAGAAATTAGATGGAAGTCAAATTTCCTCTAATCTTTGAACAATGTATGTATAGAAAGATGGTTCAAACAGCCATTTACCAACACAGGTTGGTCGTTATATTTATTATCTGCGACGTTTTTATGTCTATATTCTGTTTTTTACCTTCATTTTGTATGTTGCCTATGTGTTGCCTGTTTGTTCAACATACTTTAAAGAGGAACTAAACCCAAAATTAACTTTTTTTTTAGCTGACTAATATTTTTTTTTTTTTTTTAAGACTAAAACTAGTTTTTGTCGATTTAAACTGAACTAAAACCATTAAATATAGAAATGACTAAAACAGACTAAAACTAAGAAGTATTTTAGTCTAAAAGACTACTAAAACTGATATCAAAATGGCTGTCAAAAACAACACTGCTACCGGGAGCAACTCGGGGTTAAGTGTCTTGCCCAAGGACACAACAACACATGGTGTGGGGAACCGGGATTCGAACCGCCAACCTTCTGATCGGGGGACGACTGCCATTACCACTACGCCACGGCCGCAAATTTGTGCTTTGTCTCAGACTCAGCTGATTTGCTAGCTCAACCATAAGCTGGAAGTGATTTATGAGAATTGTAGGTCACTTGCAGCTTCTGGAACTCGCCAGCATGTTGGAATAAATCTTGGAGAAGGCTAATAAGCATGGACCATCGGAAAGCCCACAGATCTGGCTATTTTGGATCATCGAGAGTACAGTACCAGTAGAACTCGAGGCTGATGAAAGAAAAACAGTCTGCCTGCAAAAAATGACAACTGTGGCTTATCTGAATCTGGCCTCCCCGTCCAACTTATCAAATTGGTACTGGGGATGTGTAAACCAAGAAAGCTCTGCTTCCCCCCCCCACGACAACTTCTGTGAATGCTTATCAGAGCTGTACTGGCTGGAACTTATCTTATCAAAAATACAGAACTATGTTGAGCCTACAAACCTTTTTCTGAACCATTTTGGCCCTGTTGTCTTCAGGCTGTATCTGTGAGTAGTATCGGCCTTCTGGCCTAAAACATTTGATTGTTAATCAAGATGATTGAGTATTTTGGACAGATGGGTCCTTTTGCATGTGTTAAAAGCCGGCTTCTGAGATTCCAACAAGAGGTTGGCTTGAAACACAGCAATGAAGACTACTTATGGGACAGATCTGGTTGGCAGGCCACAGACTGATGAAGTTTTCCAGATGGAAGAGGAAACATTTCTTCCTTGAAACTTGTCCAAATGAAATGATTTAACCTTCTTTGTGCTTGCTGGTACATTTTTTTATGTCTTAAGCCGTGCCCTGACAAGGACAATGTGTGAAGAGATCTTTTTTAAAATACCCACTAGTAGAGGTGTGAATCTCTCAGTGTCTGGAGAATCGATTCGATTCCGATTTTTGATGCACCGATTCGATTAAAAATCGATTTTCGATTCTAAAACGATTTTCATTCCAGGATCGATTTTCGATTCAGAATCGATTTTCGATTCTGAAACGATTTTCGATTCTGAAACAATTTTCTATTGAAATCATGAAAAGATTCAACAATAATGTAAACAAATAAAACATTTATTTAAAACAATAATGTATGCTTGTAGCAAACATTAATAATGTCAAATAATACAGTATAAATACAGCAGATGGGTATACGTATGAATAGAATGCAGCAGCTTTAATCGGGTCCCGGAGGTCACTGGTGTCTATATCCAGCAGTCACTGTGCGAGAGGCAGGGGACACCCTGGACATGTCTCCAGTCCATCACTAATAATTCAAAATACAAACGTAAACAAAGATTTCAGCATAAACATTTAACTCAAATTAAAATTAAAATCATATTGCATTCATCCATGTTTCAAATGTGTATGGATGGATTTTGTTGAAAAGATTTGTTTGGTAAATCTTTTCAACAAAAGCATCTATCCATCATCTTTACCCGCTTTATCCTTATCGGGTCCTGGAGGTCACTGGTTCAGGTCAGATTTCTTCTTCTTTCTGCCACCTTTCATTTTATGTATTCTTTTATATACTATGAGATATGGTTTTATTTTCTTTATCTTTTGGGTTTTAATGTAAAAAGGCAACTCCAGCGTGGAATAAGGTCCTGCCCCTCTCAAGGAGATTGGTTCCAGAGCCCATGCTATGTGTGGAGGTGAGCCCAACTATATATAGTTGGTACCTCTCAACCTCATGCACAAGCTCAGGCTCCTTCCCTACCAGAGAGGTCACATTCCATGTCCCAAGAGCCAGCTTTGGTAAGCCAAGGTCAGAGCGTCAAGGCCCCCACCTTCAGCCGCTGCCCATGGCATTATGCTCCTGATTCATATTGCCCTTCCTGCAGTTGATGGGCCCACAGGAAGGCAACCCCATGTTACTTGCTCAGGCTGAGCCTGACCGGGCCCCATGGGTAGAGACCCGGTCACCAGGCACTCGCCAACGAGACCCTCCCAAAGGACTGGCTCCAGGGGGAGGGGCTCCAGAATTGTAAAGCACTTTGGTAAAATGTTGTTTTTATTTTGCTATTAAAAAATGGATATTAACACCTTGAAAATTGCCCAATTTGGAGCAGTTTTTCAGCTAGGACTATATATCAGAGTGGTTTTTAGATGTGGACATTCATTCTCTATAGTTTGTGTCTGAGGAGCTCCTTTGTAGATGTCAAAATACAGGTGTAATAATAATAGTAATTTGGCTGTAGAATTAAAAAATACTAAATTGAGAAGGGTTTTCTTTGCCCACCACAACAGATTTTTAAGAACCGAGAGAAAATTCGACACACATTTTGACAAGTTCGAAACAAAAGTGACACGACTGTGACTCATGCGAGGAAGATAAAAACTTATTCTTACCGAAATGATTCCTGACACTAGTGATGAATGGAATCACCAAAGTCGTATTCCTCAGACATTTATTTCTCACTAAATAACTGCTCCAGAAAATGTTTGTGATTGAAGTTCTCCAACATCCTGAAGTAAAACAGAGTGCTTTGTTTCAATGAGAGGCATATCGTAGATAAGATTGTTCCAGAGAGAAAAGAAATATGGAGAGAAATGAATGTCTGAGAGCGTTTTTAAAATCTGAAATAAATGTGTGGATGTCCTGCTGCTTCTGTTTTTCATGAAATGTTTTGATGGGTCACCAGGGGTTCTGCTGGGTCCAGAATGTCGTACAGACTCTCTGAGGACCGAGTCTATCTCATCGTCTCCGTCCCCTGTCCTGTCTTCAACCCTGATGACTACTGGGCATTTTAAGACGGGCAGCAAGGACAGCTGCACACAGACTGACAAGGGTCAGAACCAGGAGAGCAGCAAACCCAGCACTCCAGCCCTGCAGAGTATGACCCTGCCAGCCCGCTTGTCCAGCCCCAGCCCGGTCTACATCCCTGATCGATTAGCAGGTCAGCTCACAACCTCTGTCCAAAATTAATTTAATCTACTTTATTTGAAAAAAAAAAAAAAAAAAAAACATTTGTTTTATAAATCAACTTCATGTACCAGGGATATGTTTAGTGTCATAGAGTCAGAGTCAGAGAGTCTTTATTGTCATTTGCACCGCATGTGGTACATGTGATGAAAACGAGATTATGTACACGGGGTCCCAGTTACATCCAACAACAAATGCAAGAGAAAAACAGTAATAACATCTAGAATTAACTAAGAAAAACATCAACTAGTAATACACTAAGCCCTAATGTAGTGGAAAAACATCATTATAAACAGCAGCACGAACATGAGTCTGTATGAGCAGATGGTCACAGATGAACACAGCAACAAGGGCATTCTGTCATTCTGTCTTTTCAGCTTTAGTTGAGTCATACCCAAACTTTTTGGGCACGATAAAACCTTATTTTCCCATGATGATTTATACCCACCTCAGCAGCCACCCCAGCACAGATATTGTAATTTATTGGGAAGATAATTACCGGTAAACAAAACTTAATAAAAAAAATTGTACCACCTCTAGACTGCGTGTCACATAATATTTTCGTCTCCCCAGCTGTAAGGTCATGGCCACACATCAAGGTCAAAGCTTGTAGAAGGTCAATTCAATCCAGTTCATTTATATAATGCCAAATCACAACAAAGTTATCTCAGGGCTGTTCTCCCGCTGCACGCTAGTATGCTCCATTCAGATAAAGGGAGCTGGCTAACTAGCTTGCTGTACGATGGCCTAAACGGCCAAATTCTACAGCGGCTGAGTGGACATGTAATGCGATATGCAGTACGCTTGGGTGTAGGAGCAGAAAAAATAAATAAAACTGAAACGCATTTTAAATTTGATTTATGGGCCTTTAGAATTGATTCAGAATCGCCAGAACTAAGAATCTAGATTCTTTTTTAAAAATCAATATTTTCTGCACCCTACAATACATAAATTCTGTGATTTTGACCATTGAAGTGTTGAAATAATTCAGAAAACAGTTTTGCAAAAACAGTTTTATACAATAGTCAAGTGGTCAAATGTATTTTCTCTTATCATTGTTAGTTTTTAACTTGTCTTGATGACAGGTGCGGCACTTCCTCACCCGCCTCCCCTGACTCCACGTCACTGATGTTGCGGTTTGGGCCACATTAAAGTTGACAGAAGTGTATAAAATATAAATACTGTAATGTTAAGAAACCTGTTATTGAGGTGAATAATAATAAGTGTCTGCCTTTTAAAGGGCAGTCCCAAATTACAAATACAAACAAGTCGAGGAGAGCAAGAAAAGCGAACAGCAGAGTGAAGAAATGTGCTCAATTTGCCCTCCAGCAGTCTAGCAGTGTAACTAAAAGATACAAATTCAGGAAACCCAAGCCAACCCTCTCTATAGGATTTATCTTTTTTTTTTTGAAAATTTATTCATTTCATTTAAAAACATGACAATTATACATACAATACAATAACAAAAAGTAAATTAAATAAAATGAAAGGTGGCAGAAGAAGAACTAGTCTTATGAAAACTGCCCCTTTTTACTCAATTCTAATGTAAATCAAATTATATATATAAAAATTTTAATTCAAAAAGAAAATAACAATTTAGCTAAATTAAAAACATAAAAACTCAAACATCTTAATAAAATCAGACAACAACTTAAGTAGATATATGTATTAACGATTCCAAAATCGTTTTCTAAAAGTAAAGTGTTAATCCCAGTCTTGAAACTGGACAATGTGTCAGCCTCATGGACAGAAACTGGAAGTTGGTTCCACAAGAGAGGAGCCTGAGAACTGAAAGATCTTCTTCCCAGTCTGGTTTTGGAAACTAGGAGCCGTGAACAGGCATATAATGTACTGTGTGGTACTCTTGTTTTTTAAAGTTTATAATAATTTGTTTAATGAATTGTTGAAATGTTTTAAATTTGATGAGACACTTTTTGGTGACAAAATGCACTTGCACTGTAAAACCTGGAAGTAAAAAAAAAAGGTTAAAAAAAATAAAAATCAAGAGATTCTGAAACCGTTTAAACAAGACTACCTTTTTTGACACCCATTCTGTCCCACTTCACTGAGATGATTCTGACACTGATCACTTTTGAACTGAGTGGTGTGGTTTAAAAGGTTTTTTCTTCTTTTTGTGCAGATGTCCCTGTTTTTAACAGTAGCACCCTTGATAGGAGGTTTCCTGTCCATTCCCATCTACCACAACCAGCTCCTACATCTGCCCCTCCGACCCAACAGGAGGTGGACTTGGACCTAGTAGAGATCCTCATCTGAGCCTGTCATCTCAACATTCAGAGCCCCACAGAGTTGTTTGGATGGCAGCCTCATCACAAACACACACTACTCTGATCTTTTCTTGACTATCATCCAAAACCACAACTTTATCTGTGAACTGTCTGCCTCAAGAGAAGTTTAATTTGTTTTTATCTGTGCATTTGTTTCACAATTACCCAACTGAAACACAAAAACAGAAAGTTTCATGTGTAACTATGCTGTTTTAGCTCTAAAATACTATACTTGAGAGCAAAAAACTTATTAGTGTATTTATTTTTGCTATGCTGTTTACTCCATTTTTAATACCATTCAGTACAAAGTGATGCGGAAGGTTAAACATGGAGTACTAAAACTAAGTACGTCACTAAAACAATTAGGATCCGCTGAGAGACAAAAGGCATGTTGCACAAGTTAATTCAAAAATGCCTACATTTCAGATAACATATTCCTCTTTGTCTTGTTTGAAGTCTTAACATTTTTAAAGTCACTCATTAAATGTGACTGATCACAGCACTAGATGTTGTTTTAGCAGCTAAAGCTGCAACATTATTTTTATTACATCTTAAATAATATTCAAGAGAAATATGAAGCTTAAATTTTTTGTTGTTGTTGCTTTTTTACTCTTTGATATTTTAATCATTCCTTAAAATTAAAAGAAGCTTTGCTTCAATGAACCAAATGTATTAGGCCCTGTCCACATGGGATTTTTTTTTATTTTTATTTATTTTTTTTTTTGTGAAGGTTTTTAGCATTCAGCCGAAGCACATATTAGGAGCCCTGAAATTTATTTTATTTTCAAAAAGAGGTTCAAAGTCAAGTCAAAGTCAACTTTATTGTCAAAACTGCAATATGTACAGGACATACACAGGATTGAAATTGTGTTTCTCTCAGTCCCTCGGTGCAACAGTAACCATCTAAACACTAAAACATTTAATAAACATAAGCATAAAATAGTAAAAGTGTAACACTGTCCTGAGTTTTTTCATAGCAGTATAAAAGTATGAAAATTTACACCAACACTGAAACACCAAACACCCAATGAACATAAGCATAAAATGAAATAATAAAAGTGTAATACTGTCCCCTGTAATACTGTCTACTGTTCCCGTTAAATATATATATTTTAATGGTTCGGTTACTTTTTTTGTAGACAGCCAAAATACAACTTTTTTTAAACTTTGATATTGGAGCTCTACTTTTAACTTTATTTTCATGCAACCTTTATTAATAGATTGTAGGTTGTAACCTACAATCTCAAGAGTGACAGATCTATGAACAACAATGACAGATTAAATGCTTTTGTTGGAGTTGTAGAAGTCAATTGCTCAACTTCAACAAAACTTTATCTTATAATACTAAAAGGAGCAGATAAGTCTGATGAACAATAGCTTTGCTAGAATAGAGTTGAACAGAGGGTTTTTATCACTACATCAACAATGAAAAAAACAAATGTTGCAGAAAACAATCCACAGTTCAGCTATACTTTTAAACATGTGAGAAATGAGAATAGTTTTACAAGATTGACATTTATGTATAATTTACCCCAACTGCTTTGAACAACCTCAACAAATAAACATGCAACTTGACAGGATAAAAGTAAATCACTATTGTTAGTGTATTGTATTAAGACCAGTAGCCCTATGTCTTGGATACTCAGCTATAGAGAAGGGCAGAGCGGTCAACTAAATACAAACTAGTGGTGAGTTGGACCTGGTGGCAGGGGAGGCTGCTGGACAGACCTGATAGACCCAAACAAGTAGTAATGTTTAACAGGGGGCTGTCTAACAGAGCACCCTGGTCCAAAAGATCTCAACTGAAGCCTCTAGGAATGTTTTTCCACATGTCCAATGGGAGCTTGCAGACATGGAATTTTAATGGACCGTGTTCAGGGTCTCGATTGTAGATGCACTGTCCAGGAGTTTTGGCCTTAACGCCATTGGTGCCTGTTGCTGGTGAAGATTCTGTCATCCAGGACATGGTCAATTCAAAAAACGTTCAATACAAAAACAACTGGACTTTTTTTTGTAACAGAAGATTCCTAACTGAGCCTTTGTCAAGTCAGCGAGGAAATCTACAAAACACACTAATAAACAGAAAAAGGAGAACAACAGATGGAAAACATTGTCATCCCTTATGTTGCTAGAGTATCAGAGAATTTCAGGAGGATTTTCAACAAACACAACCTCCCAGTACATTTCAAACCCAGCAGGACCGAGAGAGGCTGGTCCACCCTAAGGACAAAACACCCACACACAAACAGAGTGGTGTGGTGTATGCCGTCCAGTGCAGCGAGGACTGTCCAGACCTCTACATTGGAGAAACTAAACAGCCTCTTCACAGACGAATGTCCCAACACAGGAGAGCCACCTCCTCTGGACAAAACTCAGCTGTTCACCACCTGACGGACAAAGGACACTCATTTGAGGACCAGAATGTGCACATTTTGGACCGAGAGCACAGATGGTTTGAGAGGGGGGTGAAGGAAGCTGTTTATGTTAAGAGAGAAAAACCTCTTAACAGAGGAGGAGGTCTCAGATTCCAACTTTCAAAAACTTATAATGCAGCTGTAGCAATATGAAGGAGTGAGATGGAAGAAGAAGGGTGACACTTTCTCATCCCCTCCACTACATTTGTTTTTATTTGTCTCTCGTTAAAGTGGGGCACCAGCTGGTCAGTTTACTGACCAACAACAACTTAATTAATATTTTCACCCTTTAATCTTCAGAATCAGTCACTGAAGTGGAATCCATTAATTACAGGGAGTTTTATACCATAGCACATGAATATTCGTCTGAATGAAGAGACCAAAGTTGTCTTTGAAGTTTCATTACAAAAATAATCAAACTTAAATCAACAACAATAATAAACAAACAAACAATAACAATGAATCAATCAAGGCTTAATTCTCTTATCTAAGGCTAAATTGACTCTTTGAGCAGGAATTATTTTACTTTTATATGGGCATTAATTTAGACAGTTTGGCTATTTTAACAAATAGTTACAGTACTTAGGATTTTTGGTTGAAAGAAGTTGTTTGATCAGATAAAGTCATTTATCATCACTGCAAGCCAGGAAATGCTTTACCAAGTTGCATCAGCTTAAAATAGCATAACCATGTCACTCGGTTCTGCTCCTTACCGGGTCAGCTTGAAGGCACCAGGTCACTCGTCTCTCTGGGGTTCTCTGGTGGATCAGACCAGACACACCATGAGGAGGACTCGCCGGGAACTGCCCAAGGTAGCTTACTGTCACTGTGACAGCTTCATGGGTCTGAGGGCAACAGCTGATAAGAAGGTACACCGTCCATCTGTACCTTCTGCACGTTTGGACTTCAAGCCAAGAACGTGAGTCTTGCAGTGGAAAAAGGCTTAATCGTCTGCAGTTATTTACTTCTAACAATTGTAGCTGAGCGACATTTTTATCTGCTCAGGAGTTGAACGAGTGGACCTTGGCATGATGTGGTCCACAGACGAACCATCTTCCGGTTCGGAGCTGGAGACAATCTGCTCAGTCCGGGGGTCCAAGGCGAACTGCTTTTTACACAAATGATCTTTGTGCAAAACAACAGCTCTGAGGATATAGTTTTGACTAACTAGGGAACATTGTGACTCCCCTCTGAAGAAAACAGCTTCAGCTCAATGACTGCTCACGACAGGTGCTTCTGAAGGAATAATCACTTTCTGAAAAACAGAACAGAGAAATATGTTATCCACATTGTAACATTTTACATGATTTCATTATAATTGAGAACAACAATCAAAATTATTCATGTTCACACTTGTTAATCAAATCAAACAAACTTCATTAATGATTTGTTTTTCTATCTTAGAAACAGAGGAAGAATAAGGTCAACATTTGTCAGACTGTAGCTGACTCTATGTCCCTTACGAGAAATGTGTAGAAAAACATCAGACATTATTGAAGTCAGAGGTAATTTTAAAGCACACGATTCATGGTGAGTCTGAAAGATGAATAAGGGTCGAGGGTCATAATTAGAGCAGTGCAGCTTCATGTTACACAGCTTTAAGACTGATTCCCAGCCAGTTTTCACACCTGATGGGAACAGAGGGGCCTCATCTGTAAATTAGACTAAAAAAGACCCTCAGAAACACCTACAGTTAAGGTATGAGGTGTGATTTGTCAATCTACATAGGTATGTGTTGTAAAGGATTATGAGGAGGTCAATATTAATACTGACCTCTTTACCTTAATTAATTTACTTATTCAGATTGAATAGTAAATTCACGGATTCTTTTCTTTTTCAGTTTATCCAATATTTCTGTGATCTTTATGATGGATACATAAACAGAGCTATAGAGTGACAATGGACACGTTAACTTAGTTTGATATGTCAAAGAGACACTATCATTTATTTAAAATGAATCAACTAAATTAACACCATTACACTTGATTGACAGGATTTCACTTTCTTTCAAATTAATACGTCAGCACACTTAAATTTAACACAACAGACTTCAATATTGGATGTTAACATATTTAGTCTGTGGGCTCTTCAGCTTAAAATAGTTTCCAGCTTAGATTGAGAGGGAAAAGAATAGGAGGAAAGATTTAAGAAGAATTGGGAGGTTAAGAGAGGAAGTTTATCTTGCATTTATGAAACCAGATGACACTCTTCCGTACGCGTCCAGCTAAGATATCATCACACCTCCAGCAAGCAAACAGCGGCTCCTTTACCTTAAGACGTCCGCCTTGGTTCTGGCAAAGAGCTGTGGTCAGCTTTGGACTGACGAGTCGTCGGTCCCGCAAGTCCAAGCTGGACTCCAGACGTGTTTACCTTGTCGGTGTCGGTGATACTCGCTTTCGTCGGCAGAAGTCGTGGCAATCGTGGTTTTTGGCTCAAGATAATTTATTCCAGGAAGGAATAACAAAGTTTGAGCTTACGCTCATTCGAAGTGGACTCATAACAGCCTGTTATCAGTCCTTAGCTGAAGACGAAGGTCGTTAGCTCTTGACCAAACGTACCCAGCTCTTTGGGAAAGTTCACATCTCTTTCGAAGCTCCCAGCAAACTCTGAAGCGTTTCCGCCCAGTTAGAACTTAAAAAGAGACTTAGAGAGGAGTTCACTTGCCTTATCAGACCCAAGGTTACAGCCAGCAGCAGAGAGAGATTTGTTTAGGAAAAGACACAGCAAGCTGGAGCCCTTTCATGAAAAACAACGGATTACTGTCTTCTGACTTTCTAAACAAAACCGTCCGGTCTCTGTGACCCGAGACTTCACCTTTAACACAGCAGTGAACACAGTAATACTCTTACAGAATAACACAGCTTAAAAGCACACATCATGAAAATGACAAAAGTTATTCTTTTGATCACATCAGCCTAAAATCAAAGATAGAAATAGTCTCTTTTGGTGACTATATTTATCAGATTACAGCTAAATGAATGATCTTGTAGTAAATGTCTTGCTTTACTGAGAGGTCAGTAAAGGTCATCTCTGGAACAGTTCAAAAACCTTAGTTTGACCCTGGGTAGGTCCACTACAGTGTGTATCTTATCTCAGCCTTTATAACCTGAACCCCACACTTAGTGCTCTTTGAATTGAGAAAGCTCCTCAGATGAAGAGCGAAACGTCTTCTGTTACAAATAAAGTCCAGTTGTATTTGTATTGAAAGTTTTTTTGAATTGGTGCCCGTTGCAGCAGCAACTGAAGGACCCACTAGTGGACACCAGTGGTGATGGGCCTTCAAGCTTTCCCAGGCTGTCCCAGAGGGCTGGAAATAGCTTACAGAGACAGGGTGAACAGAATGGCTGCAGCTACTGTGGTTGTAGGCAAAGAACTCAGAATGGGAAGACTTCAGGGAGGCCATGAAGAAAGACTTTGAGTTGGTCTCAAGGAACAAACCATTTGGCAACTCTGAAAGGGGATCCGGAACCTGTACCAGGCTGTGCTTAGTTTGTGTGGGGAACTGTTGACCTGAACTGGGAATATTGTTGAATTGTATAAAGAGCACTTTGAAGATTTTCTTAATTTGGCTATTATGTCCATCTTGAAGGAGGGACTCAAGGGAAGACAAGTCTACAGTCATGTCAGAGGTCATCAAGGCAGTTAAAAAGCTCCTCGTTGGCAGTGTACTAAGGGTAGATGAGATCCGCCCAGAGATGCTGAAGGCTCTCGCTATTGTGCGACTGTTATGGTTGACATGTCTCATCAATGTCACATGAAGCATACAGTATCTCTTCGTGTATATCCTAGATCCTAATTTATTATAGTTTATTTCTATACTTTATATTTTGCTATATTTGGGTGCTATTGGGGCCCTGTGTACTGGTATATAGTTTTGTTCCACCTCATGTACTACATGTGATAGGAATGACAATAAAGTTGACTTGATTTTGAAGGGCTGGATCAAGGAGATCCAGGTCACTCGTCTCTCTGGGGTTCTCTGGTGGATCAGACCAGACACACCATGAGGAGGGCTCGCCGGGAACTGCCCAAGGTAGCTTACTGTCACTGTGACAGCTTGTCACAGTGACTGTCGGGTGAATGTGTTCTAATTATTGAGGGATCACACTTCTCAGCCTCCCTGGGAAAGTCGACTGTGTTCAAAAAAAGGAAGGCTCCCACTTACGTACAGTATTGTTGAACGTTGGCTTCAGGAGGGGCAGTGTGGCTTTTTGCTCTGGTCTATGAACAGTGGACTGTATATTTATTGTTGCAAAGTTGCTAAGGGGATCATGGGAGTTTAGCTCTAGTCTACAAGTTTTTTTTGTTTTGTTTTGTAGCCCTGGAGAAGGCTTATGACAGTGTGCTCTGTGGGGGTGCTGTGGGAATTTGCTGTGCGGGGTTGTTTGTAAGGGTTACCTTTCCCTCCGTAACCAAATCAAAAGGAAAGTAGTCTACATCCTCAGCATAGAGTGCTGCTTTTTCTCAGTGCAAGTTGCACTTCACTGAGAATTCACCTTGATCCTGATCCTGTTTGTGGTATTCTGGACAGAATCTAAAGGTGCCTTTGCAGAAAGGAAGTTGGCTGTTTTGTAAAAGTCAGGGTCAGGTGCTTTGCTGATGATGGGGTTCTGTTGGCATCTATGGGCAATTACCTACTTTTCTTTTGGGGGCAAGTTAAAACTGAGTGGAATTTACCTGGGATGAAAGTCAGCTCTGCTATGTCTGAGAACATGGTTCTCAACAAGAAAAAAGTGGAATGGTCCATTCAGGTTGGAGATGAGTGTGTGCCTCAAGCAGAGGGGTTTAGGTTTTTGGGATTTTTGGTCATTGGTGAGGGTAGGATGGGGCAAAAGATGGATCAATGGATCAGGGCCTCATCTTCAGCAATGAGGGTGTTGTTTTGGCCACTCGTGATGAAGTAAGAGTTGAGTTGAAAGACAATTGGTTTACTGGTCCATCTTTGTTACAACCTCCTACCTATGGTCATGACAGAAAGAATAAGATCTTGGAAACAAGCAGCTGAAATGAGCTTCCTTCATAGGGTGGCCAGGTTCGGCCTTAGAAATAGTGAGAAGCTCCATCCGGAAAAAGGTAAGGTTAGAGCTGTTGCACCTCCATATAGAAAGGAATTGGCTGGGTGGATAGTTTTTGATCATGTCCCAGTGGGAGGAGATACTGAGGCAGACCCAGAACTTGCTGGAGGAGTTACGTATACTTTTGGGCCTTGGAACCCCTTGGAAATCTCCAGGAGAAGTAGGAGAGTGTCCGTAGTGTGTTTACAGTTTGCACCCAATGTGTAAGCTTTTTGCACATGCTCTATGTCTTGTTTATTCAGCATTTATTGCAAAGTTTTCTTTCTTTTTCTTTCTGACTTTCAGTCTTTCAGACTTTCTGTTTTTCTTTAAGTCTATAATTAATTATTTTAATTTGTCCTTTTACAAAATAATCTGTTTTGTATCCAATCAGAATTTTTTTTATAAATCATAACCCTTGTTAACATGTATATAGTGTATCTATTGTTATAACCACAAATGTAAAAAAAAAAAAAAAATGCAAATTGTAAATTACTTAAAAGATGAGATTAGAACTTTATTGATCCCGCAAGAAATTATTGTGCCAGCAAAGGAACATACACAAGAATCACGAGATATAAAGATAACAGAGAATACAGGTAGTCCTCGACTTATGTTGTTTCAGGTTTACGGCGCACGTCCCATTAAAAAAATAAAACATTTTGAAAATTTTATTTTGAAAAGCCAAGTTACGCAGTTTTCGGTTTCCAGTTTCAGTAGTAAACGTAGCTAGCGGAGGAATTCTGCCCTGTACTCTCTAAAAATGCTGAGCCTGGTCCTCTGGACATTCAAAAAACAAAACTGTACATAGTACAACTTACTTTTACTGTGTGTACTGTGAACGCGGTTTTACGTAGTAAACGAATACGGAGGATGAGCCGAGCTGGACGGCGGTTTTACGTCGTAAACGATTGGAGAATAAGGAGGAGGGACGGAGGAAACGGCTTCACCAGCTCCCAGTAGGAAATTAACTATTTTTTCCCTTCATTATGGCTCCCAAATGTATTTATTTTGATAATTACATAGGGTACTGTGTTAGGATAGGCTAAGTGCTTGGTCAAATACAGTACTGTAAGTATAAGGTGAAGTATTTACGTATGAAATTCAGTTTACGACGCAGCGTAACGGATCTCTGTCGTAAGTCGAGGACTACCTGTATAAAAATGCCAACAATTACATTTTAAACAGGTTCTACAAATGCAAACAATTAAATTCTAAACAGGTGCAGACAGAAACGTTAAAGAGTTTATTAAGGATTATTTTTTATTGTCCTATGTGCAGAAAGGGGAGGAGTTGAAAAGTTTGATAGCCACAGGGAGGAAAGACTTCCTGTGTTGTTCTGTGGAGCACCTTGGTGGTCTCAGTCTACGACTGAAGGTGCTGTTGTGTGTCATGCAGGTGGTGCGGGGGTGACATGTTGTTCAGGATCTGGAGCAGTTAAAACCTAAACATCGTGGTTTTTTTCTTAATATGTAAACTTTTTATACTGTATACTGTATATATAAAATACTTCAATCATAATATAGCTCTGCTAGCG
Source organism: Garcialebias charrua (assembly GCA_038048925.1). Lineage (NCBI taxonomy): Eukaryota > Metazoa > Chordata > Actinopteri > Cyprinodontiformes > Rivulidae > Garcialebias > Garcialebias charrua. The sequence continues at coordinate 15,038 of JBBPBX010049220.1, forward strand.
TCCCGTTTTGTTGATAATGACATTAGTTAATTAATATTTTTCTCGAAGTCTTGGAAACAAATACTGAAGGTTGCAGTCATTTTTATCCCATCTAGTCACTGGGATTATTACCTGTCCTCCAGTTTACATTTCTTGCATACATGTGACATAGCAACGTTTTTCAAAGAACATAGATAAAAATTGTTTGAAGTTGCATTTTTCAACCACTTTTAACAAGTGTTCACCTGTGAGCAGCATTAAATCAGTTTTACCTTCCACTGAATTCAGGCCTGTGAGGTTTATTTATAGATATTTAGTATATGCTGCTAAAGAATTCAGCTTGAGAACATTGTGCTGTAGATTAAAGGCAGCTGCATACCAGAGGAGCCCGTTTACCTTGAAGAACCTGGACTGTTTGCCTTTTGGAATGACCCTAAGGATCCCAGTGACTAGATATTTATATGTAAGACTAACACCTGAAACTGCTGTCAGGTGGATGCTATAAACTAACTGAAGAGGTTAAATGTTTATGTACTTCAAATATTTATGTTTGAATTTTTTCATTTCAAAATTAAAATGTTTGTATATCAAACTTGTTTACTGACAACCAAAAAATGTAGGAAAGACTATGCATTTGTGTGGCACTGTACACAAAAGAATGAAAATAAGATGTAGTGATGGAACTGTTAGTTTGGGACAAAAGATTGTTTTAATTTCTTTCAAAAATGATGTTGGCCTCTAGATGTGAATGCTACCCGGTGGGCTTTAAATGTTGCTCCTGATCAAAAGTGAATCATTTGCCTTTGTTTGATTTCATCAGAAACATTTTGTCTCTGGGCAGAGTGCAGAGAAACAGCAAACCTTTTAAAGGGAGATCAACAATATTTCCTATTAAAATAATAATTTAAGATAATTGTCTCCAGTATTTCCATATACAGTAGTACGGTTTGTATCAGGTTTTCTTAACTTTTATTTAATCAACAAATAACTTGACGAATATTTCTTTTGGAATGTAGACCTACTGGCAGCCATGATAGCACACCATTACAGTATGGTTATAGAGTCTGTATCAGTGCACAGTATGTGCAATTTTTTTTAAGTGTTGGGACAAGACACAATGTGCTCCTGGTTGTTGTTGTTTTTCTCAGTTCTGTCAGCAGTACATTCAGTCCTTCCATTTGAAATGTGTGTAAATCCAGATTATTAGAGCATTTCTAACACCACATGGTGTTCTGGGTTTTGAGTGAAGTTAAAATGCATCAAATCTGACTTGAGACAAACGGAGAATTCTGTTTGGGAAATTTAGGAAAAGCAGCTGGATCATTTAATTAACATAATTGAGATTGGTCAGTGTACCTTTCGTTCAATTGTTTTTTCATAGAGAATCAAAAATCAAAAAATGAAGAAACGACTTCTCATTTCATTCATTTTTATGTGGGATTCAACAAATACAATACATCATTGTTTTCTGCATTTTTTACTTTAACCTCAAATCAAAAATCAAACTTTGGAAAACTGTCCTGCGGACTTATTTGATTTTGATTTTTGTTTTCTATCAAATGTGTGACTTGGACATTTGTTTTCCTGTGTGTGTGTGTGTGTGTGTGTGTGTGTGTGTGTGTGTGTGTGTGTGTTTGTGTGTGTGTGTGTGTGTGTGTGTGTGTGTGTGTGTGTGTGTGTGTGTGTGTGTGTGTGTGTGTGTGTGCGTTTGATTATGTCCTATTTGGGGACTTCAACACGTTTACACACCAGTCATTTGGGGACACCTTGGCAATTGGGGACCAAAACCACGGTCCCCAATTAGAAAACCATATAATCGCATTCAGCATGCTCCAAAATGCATTTTAAACCAAAAATCTCAAACGTCCCAAAAAGTCATCAAAATAGGTTTTTTTGTGTATGTGTATGACTTCTCCCCTCGTCTCCCCATAAAATCTGTGTATACCTCACTGTTGCCCCTTGTGGGAGTGTATAGAACAATGTGACAATGACAATGGGAACCTGCCCTGGGGCCTCAGAGGAGCCTCATCTTGGGATTAGTCTAACAAAGGCCTTAAGAAACCCCCTACTTGTTTTTGTATTGAGCGCTTGTTCTGATTTTATCATGTCCTGGATGACTGAGAATCTTCACCAGCAAACCCCCTACTGTTAAGAGGGGGGTGCGATTTGCAAATTTACATAGGCATGTTGGATGTTATCTCAGGCTTTTTAAACCTGCTCACTCACCCTCTTGGAATAGAGAATGCTTTTTGGATGAGAAGTTAAACCTCTTCTGTTACAAATAAAAGAATCATTAAAAAAGAAACTGAAAATATAAGTAGGACCACATAGTAACCCATGTTTTGCCTGATATTAAAAGTTTTTTAACAAATGAATGGTCACATGGATTAAGCAAAAATTAAAACTATTCTAAAAAACTGATAAAAATATTGTCTTTTGAAGGTTATAATCATAGTGTCAGCAAATTAGCAGCACTATATTCTTCAATACGGTTTTAACATGTCAAAAACTTTGTATACTAATTACTGTAGTGATTTACATAAACTTTTTAGAAATGTTTGCCTATAATTTATTATCAAAATATATTCCTATTTCCATTTCTCCACCTATCATGGTCTGTATAGCAATGTACATTTAAATGATGATGTTACAAAACTAAATTAACTGAATTCTTTGAATTGATCAATATGTATTTGAAGTATGTTTTTATCATCCATCCATCCATCCATCTTCTTCCGCTTATCCGGGGTCGGGTCGCGGGGGTAGCAGCCTAAGTAGGGAGGCCCAGACTTCCCTCTCCCCAGCCACTTGGAGCAGCTCCTCCGGGGGAATCCCAAGGCGTTCCCAGGCCAGCCGAGAAACATAGTCCCTCCAGCGCGTCCTGGGTCTTCCTCTGGGTCTCCTCCCGGTGGGACATGCCCGGAACACCTCACCAGGGAGGCGTCCAGGAGGCATCCTAACCAGATGCCCGAGCCACCTCAACTGGCTCCTCTCGATGTGGAGAAGCAGCGGCTCTACTCCGAGTCCCTCCCGGATGACTGAGCTTCTCACCCTATCTCTAAGGGAGAGTCCAGCCACCCTGCGGAGAAAACTCATTTCAGCCGCTTGTATCCGAGATCTTGTTCTTTCGGTCATAACCCAAAGCTCATGACCATAGATGAGGGTGGGAACGTAGATCGATCGGTAAATTGAGAGCTTTGCCTTTTGACTCAGCTCTCTCTTCACCACGACAGACCGGTACAGCGCCCGCTTCACTGCGGACGCTGCACCTATCCGCCTATCGATCTCACGCTCCAGTTTTCCCTCATTCGTGAACAAGATCCCGAGATACTTAAACTCCTCCACTTGGGGCAGGACCTCCTCCCCGACCCGGAGAGGGCATGCTACCCTTTTCCGGCTCAAGACCATGGCCTCGGATTTGGAGGAACTGATCCTCATCCCGGCCGCATCACACTCAGCTGCAAACCGCTCCAGCGAAAGCTGTAAATCACGAACTGATGAAGCCAATAGGACCACATCATCTGCAAAAAACAGAGAAGCGATTCTAAGGCCACCAAAACGGATCCTCTCAACACCTTGGCTGCGCCTAGAAATTCTGTCCATAAAAGTTATAAACAGAATCGGTGACAAAGGGCAACCTTGGCGGAGTCCAACTCTCACCGGAAACGAGCCTGACTTACTGCCGGCAATGCGGACCAAGCTCTGACACCGGTCGTACAGGGACCTAACAGCCCTTATCAAAGGGCCTGGTACCCCATACTCCCGGAGTACCCCCCACAGAACCCCCCGAGGGACGCGGTCGAATGCCTTCTCCAAGTCCACAAAGCACATGTAAACTGGTTGGGCAAACTCCCACGCACCCTCCAGGACCCTGCTGAGGGTGTAGAGCTGGTCCAGTGTTCCACGACCAGGACGAAAACCACACTGCTCCTCCTGAATCCGAGGTTCGACTATCCGACGGACCCTCCTCTCCAGAACCCCTGAATAGACCTTACCAGGGAGGCTTAAGAGTGTGATCCCCCTATAGTTGGAACACACCCTACGGTCCCCCTTTTTGAATAGGGGAACCACCACCCCAGTCTGCCAATCCAAGGGAACTGCCCCCGATGTCCACGCGATATTGCAGAGTCGCGTAAGCCAACACAACCCTACAACATCCAGAGCCCTAAGGAACTCCGGGCGAATCTCATCCACCCCCGGAGCCTTGCCACCGCGGAGCTTTTTAACCACCTCGGCGACCTCAGCACCAGAGATCGGAGAACCCGACCCAAAGTCCCCAGGCTCTGCTTCCTCAGTGGAAGACGTGCCAGTAGGATTGAGGAGGTCTTCGAAGTATTCCGCCCACCGACTCACAACATCCCGAGTTGAGGTCAGTAGCACGCCACCTCCACCATAAATGGTGTTGGTCTCGTACCTCTTTCCCCCCCTGAGACGCCGGATGGTGGACCAGAATCGCCTCGAAGCCGTACGGAAGTCATTCTCCATGGCCTCTCCGAACTCCTCCCACGCCCGAGTTTTTGCCTCAGCAACCACCCGAGCCGCATGCCGCTTGGACTGCCGGTACCTATCAGCTGCTTCCGGGGTCCCACAAGCCAAAAAGGCCCAATAGGACTCCTTCTTCAGCCTGACAGCATCCCTCACTGCCGGTGTCCACCACCGGGTTCGAGGGTTGCCACCACGACAGGCACCAACAACCTTGCGGCCACAGCTCCGATAAGCTGCCTCGACAATAGAGGCGCGGAACACGGCCCACTCGGACTCCATGTCCCCCGCCTCCCTCGGAACGTGTTCAAAGCTCTCCCGGAGGTGGGAGTTAAAGCTCCGTCTTACGGGAGACTCTGCCAGACGTTCCCAGCAGACCCTCACAATACGTTTGGGTCTGCCAGGTCTGACCGGCATCCTCCCCCACCATCGGAGCCAACTCACCACCAGGTAGTGGTCAGTTGACAGCTCCGCCCCTCTCCTCACCCGAGTGTCCAAGACATGCGGCCGCAGATCAGATGAGACGACAACAAAGTCGATCATCGAACTGCGACCTAGGGTGTCCTGGTGCCAAGAGCACATATGGACACCCTTATGCTTAAACATGGTGTTCGTTATGGACAATCCATGACGAGCACAGAAGTCCAATAACAGAACACCACTCTGGTTCAGATCAGGGGGGCCGTTCCTCCCAACCACACCCCTCCAGGTCTCACTGTCATTGCCCACGTGAGCGTTGAAGTCCCCCAGTAGAACAAGGGAGTCCCCAGGAGGCGCACTCTCCAATACCCCCTCCAAGGACTCCAAAAAGGGTGGGTAGTCTGAGCTGCCGTTTGGTGCATAGGCACAAACAACAGTCAGAGCCCGTCCCCCCACACGTAGGCGAAGGGAGGCTACCCTCTCGTTCACCGGGGTGAACCCCAACGTACAGGCACCAAGATGGGGGGCAACCAGTATGCCCACTCCTGCTCGGCGCCTCTCACCAGGGGCAACTCCAGAGTGGAAGAGTGTCCAACCCCTCTCAAGGAAACTGGTTCCAGAGCCAGAGCCATGCGTTGAGGTGAGTCCGACTATTTCTAGTCGGAACCTCTCAACCTCACACACTAGCTCAGGCTCCTTCCCCACCAGAGAGGTGACATGTTTTTATCATTACAGTAGAATATCCAATTACTAATTTATTCCAAATACAAATCTGACAGGTAGTTGCTTTAATTTCTTTGAGTATAATGAAAAATCAGTTGTTGTCTATGTATTAAATATCTAAAAGAAAATGTTTAAAACAATACCAAAACCATAAATGAATGACAAAGAATGACAATGAAGACACCTTGACATTGACCTTGATAAATTTTTATACAACACTCCAAAAAGCAAATTAAATTACATTCAAACAAAAATATTTTTGTCTAGTGGAATATTTCATATGGTCTAAATTAAAGGGATGTAATCGGGTAGTTTCTTATCTTGCTCATTCATTTAAACCCTTTTCTCACAAAATTATGCCCTAATTACTAATCTAACCTCATTATATTCATTCATTCATTAATTCAACCTTTATTTATACAGGCTAGCCTCGTTGAGCCACGGGGACTCATTTACAAGAGGGACCTGTTTCACTCACACCCAGGGTCAATTTTTAGAGTTACCAATCAACCTAACATGCATGTTTTTGGACTGTGGGAGGAAACCGGAGCACCCGGAGAAAACCCACGCATGCACGGAGAGAACATGCAAACTCCACCCAGAAAGGCCCCCGGACCAGGATTTGAATCTTGGACCTTCTCGCTAAGAGGCAGCAGCTCTACCAGTTGCGCCGCCGTGTTGCCCACGGTGGCGCAACTGGACTACAACACCAGTAAAAGAAACTAACAAGAAATACAAATACAAAGTACGACTGTGGTGATGCATAGTACATTATCACTGATGTCCCATCACAGTTTGGTAAATTTAAGCTGTCACATTTATTTTGTTAAAAATATTTCAGAACAAAGTTGGACAATTGAATGGATACTGTATATTGACCATTGGCATTTGGACTTCATTATATTATAGATTTTTAAGGATAATTATTTCCTTTATTTAGCTAGTAAATAATTTATTCACGAGGGCTTTGATCTATAAATAATTGCACAAGTCCATATCTAACACTGATTGTGTACAAACCATCTGATTTATTCCTAGCATCAATGCCTCTGACTTTCTCTCTTGCCCACAGCCAGTATGTCTAACAGCAGCTGACCCACTTCAGGGCACCACTGCCAATTTATTTCATCTATCTATTATAGTTTACCCGCTTCTTCAACTTTGGGTCATGGGGTTTCTAGTGCACATGTCCAACAATCATTATGCGAGAGGCAGGGTACCCAATAGGGCCACATAGAAACACTCACTCACTCACTCACTCACTCACTCACTCACTCACTCACTCACTCACTCACTCACTAACCCCGGCTTTACACTGCACGCGGCTCCGCTCCGGTCCGGTCTGACCTCCGCAGCAAATACGCACCCATTATAATCAATGACAGAATTTACACTGGCTCCACACGGCGGCGGTGAGCTGCGGCGAGCGGACGGCACTCCGTCAAAATTAGAAATTTTTCTATTTCTGCCTGATGCCGGAGCTGTGCCGGAGTCAACTTTTGAAGATTACGTCGCACCAACAGGAAAAGGAACGAGCACAACATCCGTATTTACAAAATAAAATCACCACGGGCGGACTAATCCTAGCTTTATACGGATTTATTTGTACAAAAATGCTGTCAAACTATCATTTATGACTATTCTATGACTAAACTATTATATTTATGACTATGACTACGCCTACAAACGCAATACAAGAAATAAATAAATAAAAAAGTATTTTATTCTGAAATGTAAACATCACTTCCTGTTGCTCAAACCATGTAGCTCATTTACGAGAGAAGATCAAGGTAGCAGTCTCTCTACAGTTGTTCTCCTTCTTCCACCGAATGAATTGTTTTGTTCTGACTTACTTATTTATCACTTGATTTATCGCGCTATCTCGCAATTCCCGCGCACGTGTCTCGGAGCGGCGCATCCAGGTGGACCTGAGCGGAGCGGAGGCAGTGGAAATTGGACTCGTCCAGCTGCGACCTGCGGACCGGAGCGGGGCGGAGCCGCGTGCAGTGTAAAGCCGGGGTAATACTTAGGAACAATTTAGAGTAACTAATTAGCATATCATACATGTTTTTGGTCTGTGGGAGGAAACTGGAGTACCCAGATAAAACCCACACATGTATGGAGAGAGCATGCAAACTCTACCCAGAAAGGTCTCTGGACCAGGATTTGAACTAGGGTAATCTGCTCACTGAGATGTAGCAGTTCTACCAGTTGTGCCACTATGGTGCCACCAATGTCAATTTATTTTTAGAAAACATCCAAATAATGTATTTGTTGAAATGATCAACAACTGTGATAAAAAAAAATACTTGTTTAGACAGACCAAATCAAGGAAACTGATGAATGTTGGTTACCGAGATCCCACTCTGGAGCCTGACCTAGGAGAGGGAGTCATCTGATGACCGTTATCAGCCCTATGGGGCTCAGTTAGGCTCCAACATAATGAGCAACATGGGTTTCAGGATTTTGTCAAATCATCTGCTTCTAGAACATGTAACATTTTGGTGCACGTCAGTCCTAACTGATCATCCATCTATCCATCCATTGTCTTCCGCTTATCCGGGGTCGAGTCGCAGGGGTAGCAGCCTCAGTAAGTAGGCCCAGACTTCCCTCTTCCCTGCCACGTGGAGCAGCTCCTCCGGGGGAATCCCAAGGCGTTCCCAGGCCAGCCGAGAAACATAGTCCCTCCAGCGTGTCCTGGGTCTTCCTCTGGGTCTCCTCCCGATGGGACATGCCCGGAACACCTCACCAGGGAGGCGTCCAGGAGGCATCCTAACCAGATGCCCGAGCCACCTCAACTGGCTCCTCTCGATGTAAAGTAGCAACGGCTCTACTCCACGTCCCTCCCAGATGACCAAGCTTCTTACCTTATCTCTAAGGGAGAGTCCAGACACCCTGCGGAGGAAACTCATTTCACCCGCTTGTATCCGAGATCTCGTTCTTTCGGTCACAACCCAAAGCTCATGACCATAGATGAGGGTGGGAACGTAGATTGATCGGTAAATTGAGAGCTTTGCCTTTTGACTCAGCTCTCTCTTCACCACGACAGACTGGTACAGTGCCCGCTTCACTGCGGATGTTGCACCTATCCGCCTATCGATCTCACGCTCCAGTTTTCTCTCATTCGTGAACAAGACCCAGAGATACTTCAACTCCTCCACTTGGGGCAGGACCTCATCCCCGACCCGGAGAGGGCACGCTACCCTCTTCTGGCTCAAGACCATGGCCTCGGACTTCGAGGAACTGATCCTCATCCCGGCCGCATCACACTCAGCTGCAAACCGCTCCAGCGAAAGATGTAGATCACGACCTGATGAAGCCAATAGGACCACATCATCTGCAAAAAAACAGAGAAGTGATTCTAAGGCCACCAAATCGGATCCCATCAGCACCTTGGCTACGCCTAGAAATTATGCCCATAAAAGTTCTGAACAGAATCGGTGACAAAGGGCAACCTTGGCGGAGTCCAACTCTCACTGGAAACGAGCCTGACTTACTGCCGGCAATGCGGACCAAGCTCTGACACCGGTCATACAGGGACCTAACAGCCCGTATCAAAGGGCCTGGTACCCCATACTCCCGGAGTACCCCCCACAGAACCTCCCGATGGACGTGGTCGAATGCCTTCTCCAAGTCCACAAAGCACATGTAAACTGGTTGGGCAAACTCCCACGCACCCTCCAGGACCCAAACTTATGGTAAATGGTAATGGTAAATGGAGCTTATTTATATAGTGCCTTCCAGCCCCCTGTGAGGAGCCCCAAAGCTCTTTACAATACCAGCTATCCACCCATTCATTCACACATTCATACACCGGTAGCGGTAGCCTGCCATGCAAGGCGCCATCCAGACCTACCGGGAGCAACTCGGGGTTACGTGTCTTGCCCAGGGACACAACGACACATGGTGGGCGGAAGCGGGATTTGAACCTCCAACCTTCCGATCTGGGGTCGGCTGCCACTACCACTGTGCCACAGCCGCCCCCATAAATCCAAGTCCTCTACATGCTCACTGGATCCTCTCCTTACAGCCCTTGTTAAATATTGCATTGTATCGCTTCTTCCGTTCATTTCTGCTATTATCCACTCTTCTCTCTCTTCTGGAACTGTCCCAGTTATTTTCAAAACTGCAGTTATCACTCCAATCGTTAAAAAAACCTGGATTGGATCCTAATACCTTCAAAAATCTCTGTCCTATTTCTAACTTTCCATTCATTTCTAAAATTCTGGAAAAAACAGTCGCCTCTCAACTCCACCTCCATTTAACCGATAACAGTCTATACAAACAGTTTCAGTCTGGTTTCTGCCCCGGTCAGCACATCATCATCATCAACTTTATTCGACAGACTCGTGGTCCACAAAAAAACATAACACACACAACACATACCGAAAAAAATAAAAAGAATAAAAATATATTTAATAAAAAATAAAATCTTATAAGAGACTTGCGTACCAATGATTCCACAGAGACGACAGGTATCTTAGCGTACTGACAGAGGGATGTGAAAACGTTACAATAAGACTGTTCATGGAGCTGCACAAACGACGCATAAACTTGTACATCAAATTTCTCATGAGCGCCTGAAACGTTCTGACATGTGCATTACAGAACATTTCACTTGCATTGCTGAACCTTGGTTTCTTAAGTAGAATTCTCAGGGAGTCATTATAAGCAACCTTAAGCTTCTGCATGCTAGCTTTTTTAAATTTACACCACAGAGGAGCTGCATACAAGGATGTACAGTAAGCTTTAAACAAACATATTTTTACCTCATTAGTGCACATGTGAAACTTCCTCCTCAGAAT
>JBBPBX010049221.1:0-25446 GCA_038048925.1 Garcialebias charrua
CTGGGTGCAATGAAATCACACTGACTGAGGTGATGCTCCATGCCTCCTCCATGCCTCCTCCATGCCTCCTCCATGCCTCCTCCATGCCTCCTCCATGCCTCCTCTACTCCACATCAACGTGAGGCCTTTTCACAACTTGTGCATGTGTGTGTGTGGGGGGTGTCATCTTTCTGTCTGTAATGTTCACTTCAACATGTGTGTTGTTTGTGTTCACAGACAGACCAGCTCTCCTGCCTCCAGTGGCATCACTGACCCATGTCAGACACCTGGACGCCTGTCTGACCAGTCAGAACACCCGTGCGCTGCCTCCTCTACTCCACATCAACGTGAGGCCTTTTCACAACTTGTGCATGTGTGTGTGGGGGGGTGTCATCTTTCTGTCTGTAATGTTCACTTCAACATGTGTGTTGTTTGTGTTCACAGACAGACCAGCTCTCCTGCCTCCAGTGGCATCACTGACCCATGTCAGACACCTGGACGCCTGTCTGACCAGTCAGAACACCCGTGCGCTGCCTCCTCTCCATGCATACCTTCTGCATCCTCACATCAGGACCAAACACTTGACCTGAACTCACATCTTACCTCTGAATGATGCTGCATGTTCCTGCATCATCCTGCGTCCTCCAGCATCCTACATCACATCAAGACCTCACACCTGCCCTGAACTCATATCTTACGTCGGCTTCTCTGAACTCACATGTTCACATTGATGGTTGCACTGCTGCATAAGCAGTCCCATCTGATCCAGGTTTGAACAGCAACTTTTGACAACCAAAGAGACTACCTTCACTTCAATCAAAGTAAGGGAACTTTCTTTTTTATGCTGTTTCTGTGCTGGCTGGTTCTACCTTTCTAAAGTTCATGGAGTGGACACTAGAGTATGGCACTGTTGTTTTTTAAACATGATGCTTGCTACATCTTTCTGGAGGATGTCACTTGTTTCTGATGTTTGTTTGCAACATGATGCTGATGGATGTCATGTGTTCATGATGGGTGTGACTTGATTCTGATGGATTTGGCTTGTTCATGGTGGGTGTGAGTTGTTTCAGATGCATTTGACCGGTTTCTGATGGATGTGACACATGGTGCCACATGATGTCATATGGGTGTGACTTGGTTACAGTACAGTACTGTATTCAATCAAAGTACAGTACAGTAAGGGAATGTTGTTGTTTCTGTCATGAAAAACAGCTTTTAAAAGTACCTGTACAGTACAGGGTACCTGCACTTGGCACTTTGTTTTTATAGTTTTTTTATTTTATTTAAAGTGCTGGGCAGAAAAGCACTGTTGTACAGTAAAAACTGTACAGGTATGTGTTTATAGATGAATGTGTGGTGTAATGTGCTAGCTAACTGCTTGTAAATAAAGTGTTGTGCATGTTTAAGGATCAGTATGTACGCTTCTTCAGTGTCATGTTGATAAACGGGTGCTTGGCGTCTCGTTAGCGCCTTTCCGATTTGCGAGCGATGTTCCGGTTTAACGAGAACCACGCGTTGTTTCGATTAGCGAGCGATGTTCCGGTTTTACGAGAGCCACGTGTTTTTTTCGATTTACGAGCGAGGTTCCGGTTTTACGAGAGCCACGTGCGGGCCGTTCCAAGATACGAATTTTCGCTTTACGAGCGCCTCGGAGGAACGGAACTCGCTCGTAAGTCGGGGACTACCTGTATATATATAGCCACACGCACACAGTCTGGTTCATTGAATTGATAAAGCTCCTCGGATGAGAAGCGAAACGTCTTCTGTTACAAATAAAGTCCAGTTGATCTTGTATTGAACGCCTTTTTGATTTATCATGTCCTGGACGACTGAGAATCTTCACCAGCATATTGCTTTTCATTTTGGGAAGGATACCCTAAGAATTGTGCTGGAGTTCAAGAAGCCACGCGCACACAGTCTGGTTCATTGAATTGATAAAGCTCCTCGGATGAGAAGCGAAACGTCTTCTGTTACAAATAAAGTCCAGTTGATCTTGTATTGAACGCCTTTTTGATTTATCATGTCCTGGACGACTGAGAATCTTCACCAGCATACTGTTCTTAAAAAGTGTCCGTGCATTACTAAACTGTGGTTTCCTTTTGCAGTCATTCTGCTAAGCTGTGACACAGAGCCTGGTATTTTAAAGATGTATAAGAAGAACAAGTTAAGAAAAGATGAGTTAAAAAAACAATAGAATCAAGAATGGCTGCACTCATTAAAGCTGCAGTATGTAACATTTTTTATAAACATATTTCTTCACTCTGTCACTATCTCCTGACAGACTGATGTTAGCCAGGTAATCTCTGAAAAAAAAAAATATATATATATATATATTGTCCCCTTGCTTCTCCAGGTGGTAAATAAGCATTTCTAAAAAGAAAAAGTGACCCGCCGTTTTCCAGCCAATAAAAACAGAGTTTGTAACCAGCCAATAAAAACAGAGCTTGAATTTGAATCAGCCAATAAAAACAGAGCTTGAATTTGAATTTCAACAGACCATGGGAGAGCAGAGCCATATATGGCTCTGAGGGGGAGGGATCAGAATGCTTTGCCTGTTGAAATTTTTTCCAAGTGCTGCAGTTCTACAGAAACTGCAGACTGAACCTTTAAGTAAAGTTTTCTTAAATTGTCCCAGCTAATTAACCTTAGCAGAAACATAAACAGTTGTAACTCAGTCTGCTTTACTTGATGTTGCTGTAGCCATGAGGGTGATATGTCCCAGTTGGGTTGCCGTAGCCAGTATAGACTGAGCATGCGCAGTGTGTGTGTTTAGTTGATGACCGAGCGTGACACGAGACGTTAACATGTCCTGCTATTAGCTGTTCAATAAAGCTGAGTTCGCTAAGCTACCTCGTGAGTCCACCGCCTGTTCTTCACAGAAGCAGCCGTTCATGACATGGTGTCAGAAGTGGCCGACAGGACGCCTTAAGGGCGAGGCAGACCTCTGCGTTGTTGCCAGCGCCGCTCGACGCGTGCGTGCTGCGCGCAGCCAGTTCACAGCAAAGCTCTGCTTGAGCAGCTGCGCGTGGAGCGTTTACCTACAGGACAAACTGAGGTCGCTGATTGGTCATTTGCTGACACGCCTACTGAAATGATTGACAGGTCTGAGTGGTGAGAAAAGCCACAGGCTGCGCAGCGTTTTTCTGTGTTTATATGTTAATAAAAAGTTAAAATAAAAAAAAATAAAAAAGGGAATGCTGCTCCTGCAGCCCACAGCCCACCAGAAAATATTTAGAAGCTGGCGTATCCACGTTGGACATGAGTTTAGTTCACTTGTGACAAGTTCATTCATTCCTCCTCATCGGAGGAGGAAGTGAATGGTGACCGCTTCAAGCATCACTTGACTTTTGGCAAAAAGCAAAAGAAAAGTCCGATCTGCGATGAAGAAGGGATATTTAATATATTTGTGTCTCATACAAAACAGTCTGCCACCAGGGCAGTTTATTGCGAGACAACGCGCGCGCGTGAGCGGTCGTAAAATTTGAGCTTGGCGCGTTCACGCGAGCGTTCAAAGGCTTGTGCAACGGCGCTCGCACGGCGCTCACACGGCGTGGCGCGGCGCTCGGTCCAGCGCGGAGCTCTGCCTCGCCCTTTACTGAGTGAGTTACTGAGTTAAATGGCAAAGTTCGGTCCACCGGAACCCTTCGACTTCTCGCGCCCGGCAGAATGGCCGATGTGGCGTCGTCGCTTTGATCGCTACAGAATAGCGTCAAAGCTGGACAGAGAGAGCGGAGAGGTACAAGTCAACACGCTTCTTTATGCCCTGGGAAGAGAGGCAGAGGCTATTTACGACTCGTTTGTGTACGAGAGAGTAAATGTGGCGGCTGATGAATATGAAGAAATCGAGGAGACACATCCTGAGCTAGATTACACGACGGTAATGGCGAAATTCAGCGACCATTTTGTGCCAAGAAGAAATGTTATTCACGACAGAGCTTGCTTTCATAAAAGAGTGCAGAAAGCCGGAGAGCCTGTTGAAGCATTCGTCAGAAGCTTATATGAACTAGCACAAAACTGTGAGTTTGGAGGCACAAAAGACGAACAGATTCGAGACAGAATTGTGATTGGAATACTGGACCGGCAGTATTTCTGAAAAATTGCAGTTGGAGGCAGACCTCACGCTGGAACGAGCTATTCAGATAGCAAGGCAAAGTGAACAAATAAAGCAGCAGAGTGCTAGCTTGCGTGTCGAGCACATGGTCGACGCAATGAGTCAAGGGGGACGGACGTGTTAATTCTACGTGAGTGAGGTTAGCCGCAGGACCTTGCGACAAGTCCTCACTCCAGCCTCTCCAGTAACGGGTTCTTTAACTTTTATCCTTGCACACGAGTATTACCCGGTATGTCTCAAGATTAGTTAGAATTAAGGCTGAGACGAGGTAATTCACTTAGGCTTGTTCACTGTCTTCATCTGACATGTCACACCCTTAGTCCCACTCCGATTTGATAGCCTGACTTAGCAGAATGGAGTCAGATCGTATCTCCCGGAGAAACATGCATTAAACGACAGCTTACCTCTGTAGATGGTAATTGTTTCTGGCCTAATAAATTTTAGGATCTTGGAAAGTAGTCCGTACGGCTTCGAGGCGATTCTGGTCCACCATCCGACGTCTCAGGGGGGGAAAGCGGTACGCGACCAACACCATTTATGGTGGGGATGGCGTGCTGTTGACCTCAACTCGGGATGTTGTGAGTCGGTGGGCGGAGTACTTCGAAGACCTCCTCAATCCTACTGGCACGTCTTCCACTGAGGAAGTGGAGCCTGGGGACTTTGGGTCGGGCTCTCCAATCTCTGGTGCTGAGGTCGCCGAGGTGGTTAAAAAGCTCCGCGGTGGCAAGGCTCCTGGGGTGGATGAGATTCGTCCTGAGTTCCTTAGGGCTCTGGATGTTGTGGGGTTGTGTTGGCTTACGCGACTCTGCAATATCGCGTGGACATCGGGGGCAGTTCCCTTGGATTGGCAGACTGGGGTGGTGGTTCCCCTATTCAAAAAGGGGGACCGTAGGGTGTGTTCCAACTATAGGGGGATCACACTCTTAAGCCTCCCTGGTAAGGTCTATTCAGGGGTTCTGGAGAGGAGGGTCCGTCGGATAGTCGAACCTCGGATTCAGGAGGAGCAGTGTGGTTTTCGTCCTGGTCGTGGAACACTAGACCAGCTCTACACCCTCAACAGGGTCCTGGAGGGTGCGTGGGAGTTTGCCCAACCAGTTTACATGTGCTTTGTGGACTTGGAAAAGGCATTCGACCGCGTCCCTCGGGGGCTTCTGTGGGGGGTACTCCGGGAGTATGGGGTACCGGGCCCTTTGATACGGGCTGTTGGGTCCCTGTACGACCGGTGTCAGAGCTTGGTCCGCATCGCTGGCAGTAAGTCAGGCTCGTTCCCTGTGAGAGTTGGACTCCGCCAAGGTTGCCCTTTGTCACCGATTCTGTTCATAACTTTTATGGACAGAATTTCTAGGCGCAGCCAAGGTGTTGAGAGGATCCGTTTTGGTGGCCTTAGAATCGCTTCTCTGTTTTTTGCAGATGATGTGGTCCTATTGGCTTCATCAGTTCGTGATCTACAGCTTTCGCTGGAGCGGTTTGCAGCTGAATGTGATGCAGCCGGGATGAGGATCAGTTCCTCCAAATCCGAGGCCATGGTCTTGAGCCGGAAAAGGGTAGCATGCCCTCTCCGGGTCGGGGAGGAGGTCCTGCCCCAAGTGGAGGAGTTTAAGTATCTCGGGATCTTGTTCACGAATGAGGGAAAACTGGAGCGTGAGATCGATAGGCGGATAGGTGCAGCGTCCGCAGTGAAGCGGGCGCTGTACCGGTCTGTCGTGGTGAAGAGAGAGCTGAGTCAAAAGGCAAAGCTCTCAATTTACCGATCGATCTACGTTCCCACCCTCATCTATGGTCATGAGCTCTGGGTTATGACCGAAAGAACGAGATCTCGGATACAAGCGGCTGAAATGAGTTTTCTCCGCAGGGTGTCTGGACTCTCCCTTAGAGATAGGGTGAGAAGCTCAGTCATCCGGGAGGGACTCGGAGTAGAGCCGCTGCTTCTCCACATCGAAAGGAGCCAGTTGAGGTGGCTCGGGCATCTGGTTAGGATGCCTCCTGGACGCCTCCCTGGTGAGGTGTTCCGGGCATGTCCCACCGGGAGGAGACCCAGAGGAAGACCCAGGACACGCTGGAGGGACTATGTTTCTCGGCTGGCCTGGGAACGCCTTGGGATTCCCCCAGAGGAGCTGCTCCAAGTGGCTGGGGAGAGGGAAGTCTGGGCCTCCCTACTTAGGCTACTACCCCCGCGACCCGACCCCGGATAAGCGGACGAAAATGGATGGATGGATGGATGGATGGAAAGTAAAATCCTAGGATGTTGTTTATATCTTTTTGGCTAACACAACCATTTAAAACCTCCAATAATCTTGTTGTTATCTTGAACCAAGTTTTCCATCATTTAATATCAAGGTGAGTCAAGGAAAATCCAAATTTGTACGTTTTTATGTTTCTTTATTTTTCTAGTTGCAGGGGATAACAGCATAAGCACTACTTACTACAGAAAAAGATTTAATCAGGTTACAGGATTTGCATTTAAGAGATAAATGATTCATAGCTCACCAAAAGATGTCTTCCACACGCTGGGCCTTAATGTGTTTTTAGCTTTAATTAAATTGAGTTGCAATCCAATGTATAATTTGTATAATCTTCTAAAATGTTGGTTTATTCTACAATAATCTGATTCCGATCAAATATGTTTAATCCATCCAGGTAATCTTGGTGTGTTCCAACTTGTGTTTTTATCTCCACCAGAAAACTTTGTTCCAATCCTATCAGGAAATCTTGTTGTTGTTCCACAGAAAAAACCTCCAGGTGATGCTGTTGTGCTCCAATTAAAAGTCTGCACTCCAGCAGACTGGACAAATCTTTGTTTAATCCCACATAGGAAAAGCTTGTGTTTCCAATTCTTCAGGAAAAACTTGTTTTGTAATCATCCACTTTAGGAAAAACTTGTTTTAATCCTGCTATAATCCCGTCAGGAAAGCCCGCACTTCCAGCAGACTGAATAAATCTTCGTTGTAATTCCACAGAAAAACTCCAGGTAATTCTGTCGTGTTAAAAATCCCAGTTGTAATCCATCAAACTGTTCAGGGCTAAAAAATCTGGTAATCCTCCCAGGCAAAATCAATTATTCCTCAAAAGTGTTATCCATTCAAGGATATTGTAATCCATTCAGTTGTTCTGCGATGCTGATGAACAAGGTTTTCAAAGCAGGCTGTGACCGGAAAGAACATCCTGTTCTCTCAGACTTTAAACAATCAGTCCTCCATGGCCAGGTCTCCGGGCTGATGTCTTCCTTCACATCAAGGGTTCAGAAAAATAGTATTTTCCTTTAAATGATGTTTAATCCATCATTTTATTCTGTGGTACTGACGAGAGACCTTCCGAAGCAGGCCGGAGACTAAAAATAGAACATTGTGTTCTTTTAGACTGTAAACTACTTTACGCTTGACCTTCGATGTACAAAACTTCCTCCAAACTCCCTTCAAGCTTCTGTGGTACTGATGAACAGGCCTTCCTTAGCCGGCCGGAGCCTAAAATTGGAACATAGTGTACTTACAGAAACAACTTGCCCGCTGCACTCCTGACTCTCTGCTTTAATTCATCAAAGCTTGTAGTTTTTTCAACAAAATTCTTGGTTCTGTCCAGTTGATGAGGTATTTTCAGCAGGGTGGAGATAAAGAGCACACCGTGTTTTCTCAGTTCTCAGTCCAAGGCCAGTCAGCCTTCAGTGGGCAGATCCTGCTCCGGGGTCGGTCTCGGATGACCCAAAACAGTAACTTAACTAATAGTTGAATTAAATCAAAAAGAACTTGTTTGTTCCACAAAAAATCTTTTCAAATCAGGAGAAATAGTATTCCACAAAAGAGCAGCTTTTAATCCATCATTGGCCGACGAGAGACCCTCTACAGCAGAGCGGAGATAAAAAGTACACTTTGTTCCACTAACATAAACAGCGCTCGGTTCTTCCAAAATTCATTTAATTTTTCACCAAACAAAGTTATCCTTGTAACTGATTTTCTGTCTTAAGGTAGTAGCAGTCTTGTTGCTTGTTTATACTAAATTTAATATAATTTTAATGCTCTGGACAAGAATGGGAATATTTCCTTACCTTCTGTTCGGCAAATCCACAGGGGCTTTTTACCAAAGGTAAGGAAAAAATACCTCAATCCTGAATCGAGATTTGAGGCTATATTCCAGCTCTGCAATTAATCCAATTTTTGAAGAAGAATAGCAAGGGATCCAGGCTGAAGCAAAAATATCTCCTTTTTTGTCCAAGGAGAGTCTTTTTAGAATATTCTATCTTCTTCTTTGTAGTTCCAGAGCGTCCATCTTTGTCCAGTAATATCCAAATGGTCTTCAAAAAATCTTCAGCCCCTTTCTCCTCTCAGACAGCCTTATTTATAGTCAAGAAAAGGGTTTGACCCCCACTATTCTAGACAACCATGTCATTTTCCTGTTTTTTCATTGGTCAGTGATGAGGTAACTTTCTCAGCCTTCACCGGACTGGTGACATAATGTCTCTCCAGCTGTCACCCTCCCTTAGCAGAGAATGACTCAATGCCATCTGTCATCTGGCAAAGTTCCAACTTCTTCAGTCAGAAGAAATTTTCAACTTTCACCCAGATTTACTCAAACTGTGGAAAAACACTCTTTTAACGTGCTATGTAATGTTCAAAACTATATTTTTCAACCCTCAGCAGTGAAGCATCCTTTAGTTTGCTGTGAATCATAAAAGAAAACATAAAATAACATACATTTTACCCACATACACAATCACACATCTCCAGTTAATCACTTGACACACACTTCACATAACCATTGCATGTCTGATTTTCTTTGTTGTAAATGCTTGCCCTTTCTAACAGGTTTTGAATCAACCTTGCAGCCTCTCTTCTGCTCTTGCCAAAAGTGTGCACGTTTTTATCTATCTGACCTATATTTCTGCTCCAAGCAGACCTGCTCAAGAGCGTATGTGTTATTATTATTATAACTCCTTGTGTGTCTCTCTGTGTGCATGCTTGTATTGGTAAGAAGTTTCATCTGTCTGCAATAACGCTTTGCTTCTAATAATTGTTATTCTTATTATTTTGTTAAAATAATTTTTGTTACTTTTAAACAGTCCTTGAAGCCAAAGCAAAAACTACCTTCCTCAGTAACTCTCTTCTGCAGCTGTGTGAAACACTAAGAAGAGGCCTGGTTGTCTTGCTCCTGCCTTGAGCGTGTGTTTGGATAAATATGAGGCCTGCTGTTCGTATGGCTTCGTGTGTCTGCATCATGATTCAAAATGCTATGATTTTATCGCTATCCAATAAAAGATTATATTTATATGCTTGATCAGTTCTGTATGAGATTTAAATACCCTAAAACTATTTTCTTTCTTCTTGACAAGAAGCCCAAGCTCTTTGCAACAACTTGCAGCTTCTTATCTAGTTTTGATCCATATTTTCTCAGAGAGAGACCTGCTGCTTTTCAGAGGCCTTGGTTTTTCTGCCTAGTGTGTGCATGTAAGGCCTGACTCAAACTTATTTCTTATAGCACAGGGTTAACCAAAAAATGCCATGAAATAACACAAAGATGGTTTACCAAAATACAGACAAAGCATATAAAAAATAAAAAACAAATGAGTTTAAAATGCCATACAAATTAAACTAATCTAGGGTCAAACACCAAGGGATAAAAAGTGTACCACACCCTGCTCTCAGCCCTGTGCCAAAGGCAACTTACCATGTGTGTGTATATGTGTTGTAAAGATTTTTGTAGCAGTATAAGTCTGTTTTCAATATAAAAGTCCTGCATACTTTGACAGACGCCATTTTAGAGTCAGAGTCAGAGAGTCTTTATTGTCATTTGCACTGCATGTGGTACATGTGATGAAAACGAGATTATGTACACAGGGTCCCAGTTACATCCAACAACAAATGCAAGAGAAAAACAGTAATAACATCTAGGATTAACTAAGAAAAAACATCAACTAGTAATACACTAAGCCCTAATGTAATAGAAAAACATCATTATAAACAGCAGCACGAACACGAGTCTGTATGAGCAGATGGTCACAGATGAACACAGCAACATGAAAACAGATCAGCATCAGCATGATGTGATATTTTGCAGTGTTTATTCGTATTGATTATTTATTCATGAGTCTAACAGCCTCAGGGTAGAAGCTGTTCCTCAGTCTAGTGGTTCTACATTTGATGCTCCTCAACCTCCGTCCTGAGGGGAGTGGGGCAAAGAGTGAGTGTGCTGGGTGAGTGAGGTCTTTCATGATGCAGGTGGCTCTTTTCCTGCATCTGGAGGTGTAAATGTCTGTGATGGTGGGGAGACTGACTCCAACAGACTTCTGTGCAGCCTTCACCACTCTCTGTAGAGCTTTCCTCTCTGCAACTGTGCAGCCTCCATGCCACACGTTGATGCTGGAGCACAGGATGCTCTCCACTGCACACCTGTAGAAGGAGGTGAGGACTGGGCTGCTCAGACCAGCTCGTCTCAGCCGTCTGAGGAAGTAGAGTCTCTGATGACCTTTCTTGATCAGGCTGGTGGTGTTGTTGCTCCAGCTGAGGTTATCATTCATGTGTACACCCAAGTATTTGTAGCTGGAGACCACTTCCACTGCAGATCCACTTATGTTCAGTGGGGTGTGGGTGTGTTTGTTCCTTCTGAAGTCCACAATCATCTCCTTTGTCTTCTTCACATTCATGTGAAGGTTATTCTCTTTGCACCAGCTCTCCAGGTGTTCCACCTCCTGTCTGTAGCTGGACTCATCATTGTTTGTGATGCATCCCACCACCGCTGTATCATCTGCAAACTTAACAATATGACAGCCTGGATGTGTGGCTGTACAATCATATGTGAGCAGAGTGAACAGAAGAGGGCTCAGCACACATCCTTGAGGAGAGCCAGTGCTGAGGGTAATGGTGGAGGAGGAGAAGTTGTGGATCTTCACGGACTGTGGTCTGTTTGTTAAGAAGTCTAAGACCCAGTTACAAACGGAGGGGCTTAGTCCAAGTGTGGATAGTTTGTCTATCAGAGTTTGGGGGATCATGGTGTTGAAGGCAGATGTGAAGTCCACAAAGAGCATACGGACGTATGAGTCCTTCTGATCCAGGTGGGTGAGAGCAGTGTGGACCACAGAGGAGATGGCGTCCTCTGTTGATCGGTTCTCGCGGTATGCATACTGATGAGGGTCCTCGTTGATGTTGACGGTTGTCTTGATGTGGGACATGACCAGTTTCTCAAAACATTTTGCGACTATCGGGGTGAGGGCCACCGGCCTATAGTCATTCAGACCAGTCACTGTGGAGCTCTTTGGAACTGGGATGATGGTGGCGGTCTTCAGGCAGGTGGGAACTGACTCCAGTGCAAGTGAGGTGGTGAAGATGTCAGCCAGCACCTCACAGAGCTGATCCGCACATTCCTTCAGAACTTTCCCCGGGATGTTGTCCGGTCCAGTTGCTTTATGAGGGTTGATCCTTCTGAGACTGCCTCTCACTTCTGCTGCGGTCACGCTGAGATGCTCTTCATCTGGTGGTGAGATGATCCTGGTGGATTTAAAACTTCAAAGAGCGACAACGACGCAAGATGGCGGCGAAAACCGGAGACCAGTGAGCCCAAAGACCCCTTCACATGTTCACGCTGTAATAGACAGCATGGAAAAATGCAGCCATGCCCAGCAAAGTACAAGAGGTGCCATAAATGCAATAAATTGGGACATTTTGAAATAGTCTGCAAAACAAAAATGCTGAAAGAGGTGACAGTAGTTTCTAACAATTCAGTAGAGAGTGACGACATGATTTTTCTTGGAGCAGTAACTAATGTTAAGCCAGCTATAATAGAACAGCCAGATTCAGAAAGTGAGTGGCTTGTAGAATTACCTATAAATGGCTGTACGGTCAGATTTAAAATCGACACAGGTGCAGACATAACAGTGATGTCGCTGACTACATTTAATAGACTGCTAAATAGCCCAAGATTAGTCACAGAAGCTAAAATGCCACTGGTCACCAGCCCTGGAGGTGAAGTCCACTGTGTAGGCAGGTTTATGGCCACAAGTCAGTTTAAAGGACAGAAATACAGATTCTGGGTCACAGTCATAAAGGGACCCTATGCTCATAACCTGTTGGGAGGTAGTGTAGCTAGGAAGATGGGTTTAGTCAGGAGAATTAATAATATTAATACAGACCTCTTAGAGGATGTTTTTGGAGAAATAGGCCTGCTAAAATGCGACCCGGTAAAAATAGAACTGAGAGCAGATGCAGAGCCCTACAGCCTGACAACGCCACGACGCGTCCCATTTCCTCTCCTTTCTAAGGTTGAGGCAGAACTGAAAAGAATGCTAGATTTGGGCGTCATAGAAGAGGTTACTGAGCCTACTGATTGGTGCGCCCCAATGGTTCCTGTTGAAAAGAAAAACAGCGGCCAAGTAAGAATTTGTGTGGATCTAAAACGCTTAAACAAAGCAGTGAAAAGAGAGCGTTACATTTTACCAACTTTGGAGGACATTGCCCCAAAGCTGGCAGGAGCTAAGGTGTTTTCAACCTTAGACGCGTCATGTGGTTTCTGGCAGATCCCTCTGGATGCAGAGAGCAGAAAACTGACAACATTTATAACCCCCAGTGGTAGATTCTGTTATAAGCGGCTACCATTTGGAATCACGTCAGCCCCAGAAATCTTTCAAAGACAGTTGTCCACACTGTTAAGTGACCATGAAGGTGTTGTCGTAGTCATGGATGACATTCTTGTTTATGGACAGACTAAAGAGGAACATGACAACCACCTGAATGCAGTTTTGAAAACCATCAAAAACAGCGGCTTGAAGCTGAACAAAGCAAAGTGTCATTTCAGCAAAGCAGAAACTCGTTACTTTGGTCACATCATCAGCGGTGAAGGAATAAAACCAGACCCGACGAAAGTGGAAGCCATCACAAAGATGCAGAGTCCCACAAATGTGGAGGAGCTCCGTCAGGTCCTGGGCCTGATTAACTATGTGGGGAGATTCCTGCCAGACCTCTCCACCAAGCTACACCCGATCACCAGTCTGCTACGACGAGAGAACAAGTGGGTATGGGACGACACACAAGAACAGGCGTTTAAAGCTGTTAAAGCCATGTTGGTGTCAGCCCCAGCTCTTGCATATTATGATGCAAGTAGAAAAACTGTTATCAGCGCAGATGCAAGCAGCTACGGCTTAGGAGCAGCTCTACTACAAGAACACGAGGATGGATTAAAGCCCGTGGCATTCTGCTCCCGCACGCTGTCTGATGCTGAGAGAAGATACTCTCAAATCGAAAAGGAGTGTTTAGCAGGTGTGTGGGCGTGTGAGCGATTTGCACGCTACGTTCAAGGAATGGACAGTTTCGTTCTGCAAACAGACCACAAACCACTTGTACCACTCATAAACACTTATGACCTGGACAAAGCCCCTCCAAGGTGCCAGAGACTCCTGATGCGGCTTTTAAGATTCAATGTGGAAGCAGAGCACGTTCCAGGCAAACAGTTGGTAGTAGCCGACACCCTATCCAGGAGGCCACAGAGACGTGAGTGATGAGACCACAGATCACATTGTACAAGCACATGTTGAATCAGTTATGGTGAATGCACCAGTCTCATCCCAAAGACTCTCAAGGATCCGTGAGGCAACTCAGCACGATCACGAACTGCAGCAGATTATAAAGTTCATCAGGAACGGATGGCCGCCAAGAACAGCGATGAACTCATCTCTTCATCGTTACCATTCAGCACGAGCACATCTCTCAGAAGCTGATGGTTTGGTGTTATTCGAGGACCGGCTGGTCATTCCTTCTGCGCAGAGAGCTGAGGTGCTGTCAGAGATACACAAAGGACATCAAGGACTAACACGGTGCCGGGCACGCGCCAGGATGGCAGTGTGGTGGCCGGGCATCAGTGCTGAGATTAAACAGATTGTGTCAACATGTAAATTCTGCATTGAACACAAACCAACACAGAGGCACGAACCTCTCCTGACTTCTACTCTACCAGGGGGGCCCTGGCAGCGCATAGCAGCAGATCTGTGCGAGCATGAGAGTAAGAATTATCTCATTGTAACGGACTATTATTCCAGAGACATTGAAATAGTTCGTTTGTCTTCCACATCGAGTCGTGAAGTCATTAGTCGACTCAAGAGCATGTTCGTGAGGTGGGGAATTCCACTGGAACTGGTGAGTGATAATGCAACTCAATTTACATCCAGTGACTTCCAGGACTTTTCCAGAGAGTATGGATTTGTGCACGCAACTTCCAGCCCCCACTACCCTCAGGCGAACGGTGCTGCCGAACGAGCGGTTCAGACTGCAAAGAACATTTTGAAGCAGCCTGACCCCCATCTGGCCCTGATGTGCTACAGAGCAACACCTAGTGCTGCTACAGGTGTGAGCCCTGCACTACTGATGACGGGAAGAGAAATCAGAACCACACTTCCAATGCTGGAGAGCAAGTTGAAAGCTGCTCCACTGGACAGACAAGAGATTCAACAAAAGGACAGACAGACAAAGGAAACCTACAGGTTCTTCCATGATTGTATGTGTTGCCTGTTGCGTGTTTGTTTGTCCAGCACTTTGGTGTGGACTTGTTCCTGTTTAAAGTGCTTTATAAATAAAATGGTATGGTATGGTATGGTATGATCGCCATCATTCTGCACAACCACTTCCTGCACTACAACCGGGACAGGACATCAGGATAAAACTGGATGGTGAAAAGAGTTGGAAAACCCCAGCAAAGGTCATCGGCAAATGCCATGAGCCAAGGTCGTATATGGTGGAAACGGAGAATGGAGCTGTATTAAGACGGAACCGGAGACATCTGCAAGCTGTCCCACTTCCCACAGATCAACCAGATCAGCTACAACCACCTGATTCTCCAGTGACACTGAACAGTAGCTTTCCACCTGAAGACAGTGCTGATTCTGCGACCAGAACTCCTGATCAGAGACATATGGGTCCAGAGGTGGAGCGCTCAACTCCACAAGGTTCACAGGTGACTTCCAGGGGAAGGGTAATCAGAATTCCTCTGAGGTACCGAGACACTTAATGACAAAAAAAAAAGGATAAAGTGAAGTTGACCTGTGTAGTTTGTATGTATAAGTGTGAAACATAGACCTGTGTAGTTTGTAGGTATAAGTGTGAAACATAGAGTTCTGAGGTGTGGGTAAATAGTAACTGGGAAAATGTTTAGTTGTTCACCGAATTAATAAGAACAGCAACTATCGAGGGCAGAATAATCCCTACGTTGCTGTGGACCGAGGGCAGACTACCCCAACGTCCTAGTGTTCAGATGTTATATACAGGGTAAATCAAAAAGGTGTTCAATACAAGATCAACTGGACTTTATTTGTAACAGAAGACGTTTCACTTCTCATCCGAGGAGCTTTATCAAATCAATGAACCAGACTGTGTGCGCGTGGATTTATAACAGGAGTCACGCACCAACATATGTAAATTGCAAGCTGAGGTAACACATACAGGTGACCTCCTACCTACGACTCCATCGACCTACGGCAACCCGGACCTACGAACGTATCATATTTAATAAAAATATGAAATTACTGTATTAAAAAAAAAAATTTGTGCTCCTTGGTTGAGAAGCGAAACGTCTTATGTTACAAATAAAGTCCAGTTGATCTTGTATTGAATGCCTTTTTGATTTATCATGTCCTGGACGACTGAGAATCTTCACCAGCATATATACAGGGTAGTTTAGAATAGTTTAGAAACATGTGTGTTTCCTGTTAAAAGGGGGAGATGTGGTGATATGTCCCAGTTGGGTTGCCGTAGCCAGTGTAGACTGAGCATGCGCAGTGTGTGTGTTTAGTTGATGACCGAGCGTGACACGAGACATTAACATGTCCTGCTATTAGCTGTTCAATAAAGCTGAGTTCGCCAAGCTACCTCGTGAGTCCACCACCTGTTCTTCACAGAAGCAACCGTTCATGACACAGAGCCTGGTATTTTAAAGATGTACAGTATAAGAAGAACAAATTAAGAAAAGATTAGTTAAAAAAATAGAATCAAGAATGGCTGCACTCATTAAGTAAAGTTTTCTTACTTCTGAAATTGTCCCAGCTAATTAACCTTAGCAGAAACATAAACAGTTGTAACTCAGTCTGCTTTACTTGATGTTGCTGTAGCCATGAGTCATCCCAACACAGAATCTGAGCTCTCCTCATTTTGCTACATATTTGCTTCAAACTTTGCCGATAACTGTCGGCGTCCGTCTGTTAGCAACGTATCTCCTGAGGCGCTGGGTGGTTCAATCATTGCATGCACATCTACAGCTGATCAACGTTTACAATCAACCTCATTCAAGATGGCTATGGCTAATCAATCTTAGGCAACACAAAGATGGCTATAAGTCAGTCCATTTTAGAGATACAGTACTGAGCTAACATTTGAAGTGGTAGTAGTTGAGAGTCATCCACAACACATAGTCCACATGTTAACTGACTTTGTGAGATTTCACACATATAAGTGAGATTGTTGTAAAGTTTGGATAAAACCATCATCATGTCATCACGTCACATTAAAAGTTGACCTTAGATTAAAATGTGCATTCCTGCCAGCAACGCTAGATCTTTAATTTTTAAATAGACACGTTTAAATACACAGTTTATAAAGGTAGTCCCCGACTTACGAATGAGTTCCGTTCCTACGCCCGTTCGTAACACGAAAATCGCCTTAAGTCGAAAATACGTCCAAACGGCACCTCATACATCCAAGCACCTCATACGTACAGTACTGTATTTTTAACAAGCACTTAGCCTATCCTAACACATTACCCTACATAGTTATCAAAAACCACATACATTTAGGAGCAGGGCCGGATTTAGGAGGATGGGGGCCCCTGGGCTTGAGTCATCTTGGGGGGCCCATATATAATAATAATAATAACTTTTATTTATAACGCACTTTACATCAAACAGATCTCAAAGTGCTACAATGAAAAATAAAATCAAGATAAAAATCAATCATAAATGCAACAAAGAAAAGGAACAACCAAGAGGATGGAGCCTCACAGATGATTGCATCAAAAATTAAAAATTCACAAAATGCAGATAAAATACTCAAAAAATTGGGAGCAATAAAAAACAAAAGCACAATTAATTATTTAAAAAACTGGATAAAAAGAAAGGTTTTAAGACTTTTTTTAAAACATGTCACGGTCTGTGGGGCCCTCAGATATGAGGGCAGGGCGTTCCACAGCCGAGGGGCAGCGCAGGAGAAAGCCCGGTCTCCCATTGTGCGAGACCGAGACCTGGGAGTGAGAAGAAGATGGGTGTTGGAAGAGCGGAGAGTGCGGGAAGGACAGTGAGGGGTGAGAAGTTCTTTTAAATAGGATGGTGCATTACCGTACAGGCACTGGAAGGTGAGCAGATAAATTTTGTATGTGATCCGGGCAGAAACAGGAAGCCAGTGTAGTGAACGCAGTACAGGAGTGATGTGTTCATACTTACGCACTCTCATCAGGACCCTGGCAGCGCTGTTTTGGACATACTGTAGTTTTTGTATGTTCTTGCCAGGAATCCCGAAGAGAAGTGCATTGCAGTAATCCAGTCTGGAGGAGACAAAGGCATGGACGAGCTTTTCTGCATCAGAAATAATGTAGTTGGAACACACCCTACGGTCCCCCTTTTTGAATAGGGGAACCACCACCCCAGTCATACCGGAGTGTGTGTGTGTGTGTGTGTGTATGTGTGTGTGTGTGTGTGTGTGTGTGTGTATATAATAAATCACAGAAAATAGATAAAGAAACACAGAACCCATAAATCGTAGGTCGTAGTTCAATGATCGACTTTGTTGTCGTCTCATCTGATCTGCGGCCGCATGTCCTGGACACTCGGGTGAAGAGAGGGGCGGAGCTGTCAACTGACCACTACCTGGTGGTGAGTTGGCTCCGATGGTGGGGGAGGATGCCGGTCAGACCTGGCAGACCCAAACGTATTGTGAGGGTCTGCTGGGAACGTCTGGCAGAGTCTCCCGTAAGACGGAGCTTTAACTCCCACCTCCGGGAGAGCTTTGAACACGTTCCGAGGGAGGCGGGGGACATTGAGCCCGAGTGGGCCATGTTTCGCGCCTCTATTGTCGAGGCAGCTTATCGGAGTTGTGGCCGCAAGGTTGTTGGTGCCTGTCGTGGTGGCAACCCTCGAACCCGGTGGTGGACACCGGCGGTGAGGGATGCTGTCAAGCTGAAGAAGGAGTCCTATTGGGCCTTTTTGGCCTGTGGGACCCCGGAAGCAGCAGATAGGTACCGGCAGTCCAAGCGGCATGCGGCTCGGGTGGTTGCTGAGGCAAAAACTCGGGCGTGGGAGGAGTTCGGAGAGGCCATGGAGAATGACTTCCGTACGGCTTCGAGGCGATTCTGGTCCACCATCCGGCGTCTCAGGGGGGGAAAGCGGTACGCGACCAACACCATTTATGGTGGGGATGGCGTGCTGTTGACCTCAACTCGGGATGTTGTGAGTCGGTGGGCGGAATACTTCGAAGACCTCCTCAATCCTACTGGCACGTCTTCCACTGAGGAAGCGGAGCCTGGGGACTTTGGATCGGGCTCTCCAATCTCTGGTGCGGAGGTCGCCGAGGTGGTTAAAAAGCTCCGCGGTGGCAAGGCTCCGGGGGTGGATGAGATTCGTCCTGAGTTCCTTAGGGCTCTGGATGTTGTGGGGTTGTGTTGGCTTACGCGACTCTGCAATATCGCGTGGACATCGGGGGCAGTTCCCTTGGATTGGCAGACTGGGGTGGTGGTTCCCCTATTCAAAAAGGGGGACCGTAGGGTGTGTTCCAACTATAGAGGGATCACACTCTTAAGCCTCCCTGGTAAGGTCTATTCAGGGGTTCTGGAGAGGAGGGTCCGTCGGATAGTCGAACCTCGGATTCAGGAGGAGCAGTGTGGTTTTCGTCCTGGTCGTGGAACACTAGACCAGCTCTACACCCTCAACAGGGTCCTGGAGGGTGCGTGGGAGTTTGCCCAACCAGTTTACATGTGCTTTGTAGACTTGGAAAAGGCATTCGACCGCGTCCCTCGGGGGGTTCTGTGGCGGGTACTCCGGGAGTATGGGGTACCAGGCCCATTGATATGGGCTGTTAGGTCCCTGTACGACCGGTGTCAGAGCTTGGTCCGCATTGCCGGCAGTAAGTCAGGCTCGTTTCCGGTGAGAGTTGGACTCCGCCAAGGTTGCCCTTTGTCACCGATTCTGTTTATAACTTTTATGGACAGAATTTCTAGGCGCAGCCAAGGTGTTGAGAGGATCCGTTTTGGTGGCCTTAGAATCGCTTCTCTGTTTTTTGCAGATGATGTGGTCCTATTGGCTTCATCAGCTCGTGATCTACAGCTTTCACTGGAGCGGTTTGCAGCTGAATGCGATGCGGCCGGGATGAGGATCAGTTCCTCCAAATCCGAGGCCATGGTCTTGAGCCGGAAAAGGGTAGCGTGCCCTCTCCGGGTCGGGGAGGAGGTCCTGCCCCAAGTGGAGGAGTTTAAGTATCTCGGGATCTTGTTCACGAATGAGGGAAAACTGGAGCGTGAGATCGATAGGCGGATAGGTGCAGCGTCCGCAGTGAAGCGGGCGCTGTACCGGTCTGTCGTGGTGAAGAGAGAGCTGAGTCAAAAGGCAAAGCTCTCAATTTACCGATCGATCTACGTTCCCACCCTCATCTATGGTCATGAGCTTTGGGTTATGACCGAAAGAACAAGATCTCGGATACAAGCGGCTGAAATGAGTTTTCTCCGCAGGGTGGCTGGACTCTCCCTTAGAGATAGGGTGAGAAGCTCAGTCATCCGGGAGGGACTCGGAGTAGAGCCGCTGCTTCTCCACATCGAGAGGAGCCAGTTGAGGTGGCTCGGGCATCTGGTTAGGATGCCTCCTGGACGCCTCCCTGGTGAGGTGTTCCGGGCATGTCCCACCGGGAGGAGACCCAGAGGAAGACCCAGGATACGCTGGAGGGACTATGTTTCTCGGCTGGCCTGGGAACGCCTTGGGATTCCCCCAGAGGAGCTGCTCCAAGTGGCTGGGGAGAGGGAAGTCTGGGCCTCCCTACTTAGGCTGCTACCCCCGCGACCCGACCCCGGATAAGCGGAAGAAAATGGATGGATGGATGGATGGATATATATATATATGTTTGTTTTGCTTTGGTTCAGATGATGAGCAGAAAATGACTGAATAGTAAGTTTTCACAACTTACAACTTTAATATGCCAGTTGTCACAAACTACAAACAACCCTGAACTGGTTAAATACAAAACCACATGTTAGGGTTTGAAACTAGAATATGATGCTTCCATCACAAAATAAAATCACTGAATAGCTATTGTTGCCTGGACTTCAACACAAACTTCCCTGCAACACGCTTGCAGCAACTTCATTTTTTCTCTTCCCTTGTTTCTTCACCTGGTTTGGGGGGCCCCAGCTCCATTTCTTCTACAGCCGCCCCTGCTTTCTCCTACACCAGGGGCCTCATGTATCAACCGTGCGTACGGCACCATCCACGCAAAACCCCGTATGTATCAAAACTGAACTGAACGTGAATATGTGCGCATCCAAGTACATTTCCACGCCAGCTCCCGAGCAGGCGTACGCACGTTTCTGTGGTTCTTGTTCCTTTGGCGACACTTACAGGTGATTCAGAGAAACTGAAGCCCCACAGTCTGTGGTTGACTTTAAGAGCGGCTTGAAGACCTTTCTATTCAACCGAGCTTACACTACCTCCTCATGATTCTACTTTTGATCTTAGCTGATACTGTTGTTGATTTTAATTGTTTTATTATTTGTTTTATTGACATTCAATTATGTTGCACCTTGTAGCACTTTGAGATTTTCATTAATGAAAAGTGCGTTATAAATTGAATTCATTATTATTATTATTATTATTATTATTATTATTATTATTATTATTATTATTAACTGTTCATGATGTGAAAATGATTAATATTCCCACCAAACACACATGATAACAATTATTACATCC
This sequence comes from Garcialebias charrua, assembly GCA_038048925.1. Taxonomy (NCBI): domain Eukaryota; kingdom Metazoa; phylum Chordata; class Actinopteri; order Cyprinodontiformes; family Rivulidae; genus Garcialebias; species Garcialebias charrua. Next base: position 20,994 of record JBBPBX010049221.1, read on the forward strand.
ACATGGACGCAAATAAAGGACGCGCAAAGTTGTGCAACAAATACATTTAACAGGAACGGATTCAGCCTTACTGGAGGATATAATAATAGTGTAACACGCAGAGCATTTATTTATAAACAGATATAATTTTCTGATCTATGATATGGCTTATCAGCCGTTTTCAGGAATAATCCTTTTTCATTTTGGCACTGCGCTCTGGAGCACAACGCAGGAACCGTGCACAACGCGTGCAGAAGCAGCGATCAAACTGTTCCTGAGCTTTCCAGAGGGAGCTGGCAGGTCGATCGGGACTGTGCCAGTCCAGTCCACACAAAGCCGGATCATGTCCAATAGAATGGTCTCATCCATATGATTCCAAAGGCTGAGTGGTCGCGGTTTGGAGCGCGCGCACCCTCGCCGGTGTTACACGGCAGTGGAGGTGTTTAATAATCTGCGTTTATTGTAGATTTCTCCAAAATGACACGTGAAAGTACACCATATATAACTTGTAGGAGAGTGAAAGCTTCACAGACAAACAGATGCGCACAAGGCTGCGGCGCGCGCAGCGTTTGGAGACTCCAACATCACGTCATGTCATGAAAACTCTCCACTGAGACGCAGAGACTCGTTTCTTCATATCAGCTATTAAATAAACAAAGATCTATGTTCTACCAAACATCCAAGTTCCTCTGTGTTTACAGTAATTATGGTAATAAACTCGTGCGCAAAGTTAATATTTTCACTCAGGATGGATGGATAAGCCGGTTGCGCACCAAAGCAGGGTGCGCGCACACACAAATACCGACACACAATCACTCGTTCTCTGCGTGATAAACACATTTTATTACTATTCTTACTTAGGATTTATTTCCCCACCCATATTATATTAAATTCATTATTTTCCTGAATCTAGAAATAATTTCTGATCGCGCAGGGATCAAACAAACATGTCCTTCACACATGCAGGAAGTAATTTGCATCTGTTTAACATATGTAAATGAAGGCGTGTCAGGGGAGGTGTCTCACGTGCGCTCATTTCCACGTTAATTGTGATGTACAAAAGCAATGTGCGTGGATACCGGCGTATGCACAGTTTGATACATCTGGATTTTTTTGTGCGTACGCAGATTTCTGGATTTGACCGTGCGGCACTTTTCAGTAAGAAATCCACGCAAGTCTTTGTACATGAGGCCCCAGCTCCTTTGCCTCCGTTCCTGCACTTTTTATTTCTCCATTCACCTCCACCTCCACTTTCTCTTCCTTATCACCAGCGGTGGGTGGGGGACCGGCTGCGCGCACCCCCCCTCCCCCGCCGGCAGCGGGAGGGGACCGGCCGCACACACCCCCTCCCTCCCCCGCCGGCAGCGGGAGGGGACCGGCCGCGCTGAAGCGAATAAAAGATAAAATCATCCAGTTTTACATAAAACCTAACAAGAACAGTTTTCTCCTTTGTGAGACAACGTGTTTGAGACTATCCGTGCACAAAAAAAAACTTAGGGGGCGGGTCCGGAGGCTCTGGGGGCCCCTAAAATTCCGGGGCCCCGGGCTCAAGCCCCTGTAAGCCCCTGCATAAATCCGGCCCTGTTTAGGAGCCATAATAATAATAATAATAATAATGAATTCAATTTATAATGCACTTTTCATTAATAAAAATCTCAAAGTGCTACAAAGTGTAACAAAGCAAAGATCAAAGTAAAACAAGTGATAAAATCAAATAAAATCAATAATAATATCAACTAAGATCAAAGATAAAATCATGTGGATGCAGATTAGGCTTGCTTAAAAAAAGGGGGATAAAATCAAGTAAAATCAATAATGATATCAGCTAAGATCAAAGATAAAATCATGTGGAGGCAGAATAGGCTTGCTTAAAAATAAAAGTCTTTATTCATTCATTCATTCAACCTTTATTTATACAGGCTAGCCTGATCCTGATCTCCTGATCAGAGACATATGGGTCCAGAGGTGGAGCGTTCAACTCCACAAGGTTCACAGGTGACTTCCAGGGGAAGGGTATTCAGAATTTCTCTGAGGTACTGAGACACTTAATGACAAAAAAAAAAGGATAAAGTGAAGTTGACCTGTGTAGTTTGTATGTATAAGTGTGAAACATAGACCTGTGTAGTTTGTAGGTATAAGTGTGAAACATAGAGTTCTGAGGTGTGGGTAAATAGTAACTGGGAAAATGTTTAATTGTGAAACATAGAGTTCTGAAGTGTGGGTAAATAGTAACTGGGAAAATGTTTAGTTGTTCACCGAATTAATAAGAACAGCAACTATCGAGGGCAGAATAATGCCTACGTTGCTGTGGACCGAGGGCAGACTACCCCAACGTCCTAGTGTTCAGATGTTATATACAGGGTAAATCAAAAAGGCGTTCAATACAAGATCAACTGGACTTTATTTGTAACAGAAGACGTTTCGCTTCTCATCCGAGGAGCTTTATCAAATCAATGAACCAGACTGTGTGCGCGTGGATTTATAACAGGAGTCACGCACCAACACATGTAAATTGCAAGCTGAGGTAACACATACAGGTGACCCCCTACCTACGACTCCATCGACCTACGGCAACCCGGACCTACGAACGTATCATATTTAATAAAAATATGAAATTACTGTATTAAAAAAAAAAAATTGTGTTTAAATGTACTTAATTTCAAATTAAGAAATTAAGAACATTTAAACACAAAAATTATTATTATTTTTATTTATTTATTTAATACAGTAATTTCATATTTTTATTAAATATGATACGTTCGTAGGTCCGGGTTGCCGTTGGTCGATGGAGTCGTAGGTAGGAGGTCACCTGTATGTGTTACCTCAGCTTTCAATTTACATATGTTGGTGCGTGACTCCTGTTATAAATCCACGCGCACACAGTCTGGTTCATTGAATTGATAAAGCTCCTTGGATGAGAAGCGAAACGTCTTCTGTTACAAATAAAGTCCAGTTGATCTTGTATTGAATGCCTTTTTGATTTATCATGTCCTGGACGACTGAGAATCTTCACCAGCATATATACAGGGTAGTTTAGAATAGTTTAGAAACATGTGTGTTTCCTGTTAAAAGGGGGAGATGTGGTGATATGTCCCAGTTGGGTTGCCGTAGCCAGTGTAGACTGAGCATGCGCAGTGTGTGTGTTTAGTTGATGACCGAGCGTGACACGAGACATTAACATGTCCTGCTATTAGCTGTTCAATAAAGCTGAGTTCGCCAAGCTACCTCGTGAGTCCACCACCTGTTCTTCACAGAAGCAACCGTTCATGACACAGAGCCTGGTATTTTAAAGATGTACAGTATAAGAAGAACAAATTAAGAAAAGATTAGTTAAAAAAATAGAATCAAGAATGGCTGCACTCATTAAGTAAAGTTTTCTTACTTCTGAAATTGTCCCAGCTAATTAACCTTAGCAGAAACATAAACAGTTGTAACTCAGTCTGCTTTACTTGATGTTGCTGTAGCCATGAGTCATCCCAACACAGAATCTGAGCTCTCCTCATTTTGCTACATATTTGCTTCAAACTTTGCCGATAACTGTCGGCGTCCGTCTGTTAGCAACGTATCTCCTGAGGCGCTGGGTGGTTCAATCATTGCATGCACATCTACAGCTGATCAACGTTTACAATCAACCTCATTCAAGATGGCTATGGCTAATCAATCTTAGGCAACACAAAGATGGCTATAAGTCAGTCCATTTTAGAGATACAGTACTGAGCTAACATTTGAAGTGGTAGTAGTTGAGAGTCATCCACAACACATAGTCCACATGTTAACTGACTTTGTGAGATTTCACACATATAAGTGAGATTGTTGTAAAGTTTGGATAAAACCATCATCATGTCATCACGTCACATTAAAAGTTGACCTTAGATTAAAATGTGCATTCCTGCCAGCAACGCTAGATCTTTAATTTTTAAATAGACACGTTTAAATACACAGTTTATAAAGGTAGTCCCCGACTTACGAATGAGTTCCGTTCCTACGCCCGTTCGTAACACGAAAATCGCCTTAAGTCGAAAATACGTCCAAACGGCACCTCATACATCCAAGCACCTCATACGTACAGTACTGTATTTTTAACAAGCACTTAGCCTATCCTAACACATTACCCTACATAGTTATCAAAAACCACATACATTTAGGAGCCATAATAATAATAATAATAATAATAATAATGAATTCAATTTATAATGCACTTTTCATTAATAAAAATCTCAAAGTGCTACAAAGTGTAACAAAGCAAAGATCAAAATAAAACAAGTGATAAAATCAAATAAAATCAATAATAATATCAACTAAGATCAAAGATAAAATCATGTGGATGCAGATTAGGCTTGCTTAAAAAATAAATAAAATAAAACAAGTGATAAAATCAAGTAAAATCAATAATGATATCAGCTAAGATCAAAGATAAAATCATGTGGAGGCAGAATAGGCTTGCTTAAAAAGAAAAGTCTTTATGCTGCTTTTA
>JBBPBX010049222.1:0-25445 GCA_038048925.1 Garcialebias charrua
TGGATTAGCGCTGCCCAGCACTGGTAGCAAATGTAGACACTAAGAAGTTGTACCATTTTAAAGAAACGATAAAGCAATTTTTTATCTGATGGCAGCAGCACATCTGAAAAAGTAATGGTTCATGTTTTCCACTGTAAACACCCCCTCCCTTTTCTTTTAGAAACAATCTGTAAAAGTCCAAGACCTGCGGAGGCCATTGGAAGTTTTTTAGGAAATGCTGTCCCATTCGGGTCTGGGACAATTCTAGCTGTTCAACAATCCTGGGTCTTGATTTTTGGTTGAATGGAAGCAGATGTTCTAAAACCTGTATAAACTTTTCTGCATTGATAGTTCCTTTCCAGATGTGTAAGCTGCCCATGCCAGAAACACTAATGCACCCCCATACCATCAGAGAGGCAGACTTTTTTTTGTGCACTGTTAATAAGCTGGATGGTCCTCTTTAGTATGGAGGATGTCGTGGATTTAGTTTTTAAAAAAAACTTCAGATTTGGATCTGTCTGACCTCAGAACAATTCTCCACGTTGTCTCAGTCCACTTTAAATGAGCTCTAGTCCAGATAAGACGGCAATGGTTCCGGGTGGGGTTCAGATACAGCTTCTTCTTTGCCTGATAGAGCTTTAAACAGCATTTATGGATGAACTGTGTTTACAGACTGTGATCTGTGAAAGTGTTCCTGAGCCCAGAACAGATCCAGACCTGGTTTTAAATAATGCAGTGGCCCCTTAGGGCCCTAAAACCATGACCATCCAATCGTTGACTTTCAGACTTGTCCTTTTGAGGTCAGAGGTTTCCACAGACTGGTGAACCTCTGCCCATATTTATTTCTACAGATTTAGACTCAAAGCTGCTCTTTTTATACCCAGTCCTCTAACGGACCTGTCGCCATTTAACCTAATTAGATGTAAAATGCTCTTCCAGACGTTTCTTATTAATACAACTTCTTATTTATTAGTTTCACTTTCCGTAATGATTTACAAATCATCTTTTTCACGATATTCAGATTTTTTGAGCTGCACCTGTATGTTCAGTCCCCTGTGGCTCCATTGTTTTGTACTTTTGTAATAATAATAATAATAATTTTATTTAAAAGCGTCTTTCAAGACACCCAAGGACACTTAACAAACACAGTTCAAACATTAGCAGTAACAAACTGAAATATAAAATACATGAAGAATATAAAATACAAAATAATATAAAATACATTTAGTAAAGTTAATGATAAGCTAGTCTAAAGAGATGTGTTTTCAGGGCAGTCTTGAACAGAGAAAGGGAGGTGGTGTTTCGAAGGTCTGGCGGTAGAGCGTTCCAGAGGTGAGGGGCAGAGCAGGTGAAGGCCCTGCTCCCCATGGTGGAGAGGCGGGCAGAGGGTACATGGAGATGTAGCGAAGAGGAGGATCTGAGAGAGCGTGATGGGATGGAGATTTGTAGGAGGTCAGATAGATAAGGAGGGGCAAGGTTGTGGATAGATTTGAACGTGAGAAGTAGAATTTTGAAGATGATGCGTGATTTAACCGGGAGCCAGTGGAGCTGCTGCAGGACAGGAGTGATGTGGTTATAGTAGGAGGTTTGAGTGATGACACGGGCAGCTGAGTTCTGGACCATCTGTAACTTGTGGAGAGATTTGTTGGGGAGGCTGTAGAGAAGGGAGTTGCAGTAATCGATACGGGAAGTCACAAGACTGTGCACAAGGATGGCTGTGGAGCGGGGTGTGAGAGAAGGACGGAGACGGTTAATATTTCGGAGGTGGAAATCGGCAGACCGAGTAATATTGTTGATGTGTGAGGTGAAGGAGAGAGTGGTGTCGAGGATGACACCGAGACTCTTGACCTGAGGAAAGGGGGATAGCAGAGAGTTGTTAAGGGGGACGAGAAGATGTTATGATTTTGAAATAGTTTTTGGTACCAACAAGAATGATTTCTGTTTTATTGCTGTTTAGTTGAAGGAAATTGTTAGAAAACCAGTGATTTATCTCAATGAGTCGGTGAGGATGGAGGGTGGGTGGGTGGAGTTAGGTTTTGATGACAAGTAGAGCTGTGTGTCATCAGCATAACAGTGGAAATGGACGCCATATTTGCGGAAGATGTGACCTAGAGGAAGGAGGTAAATGATGAAGAGGAGGGGTCCGAGGACAGAGCCTTGGGGGACACCCGTGGAGACAGGGGAAGGCCGGGAACGGAAGGATTTAAGCTGAATGAATTGAGTGAGTTCCAACTATAGGGGGATCACACTCTTAAGCCTCCCTGGTAAGGTCTATTCAGGGGTTCTGGAGAGGAGGGTCCGTCGGATAGTCGAACCTCGGATTCAGGAGGAGCAGTGTGGTTTTCGTCCTGGTCGTGGAACACTGGACCAGCTCTACACCCTCAACAGGGTCCTGGAGGGTGCGTGGGAGTTTGCCCAACCAGTTTACATGTGCTTTGTGGACTTGGAGAAGGCATTCGACCGCGTCCCTCGGGGGGTTCTGTGGGGGGTACTCCGGGAGTATGGGGTACCAGGCCCTTTGATAAGGGCTGTTAGGTCCCTGTACGACCGGTGTCAGAGCTTGGTCCGCATTGCCGGCAGTAAGTCAGGCTCGTTTCCGGTGAGAGTTGGACTCCGCCAAGGTTGCCCTTTGTCACCGATTCTGTTCATAACTTTTATGGACAGAATTTCTAGGCGCAGCCAAGGTGTTGAGAGGATCCGTTTTGGTGACCTTAGAATCGCTTCTCTGTTTTTTGCAGATGATGTGGTCCTACTGGCTTCATCAGTTCGTGATTTACAACTTTCACTGGAGCGGTTTGCAGCCGAGTGTGATGCGGCCGGGATGAGGATCAGTTCCTCCAAATCCGAGGCCATGGTCTTGAGCCGGAAAAGGGTAGCATGCCCTCTCCGGGTCGGGGAGGAGGTCCTGCCCCAAGTGGAGGAGTTTAAGTATCTCGGGATCTTGTTCACGAATGAGGGAAAACTGGAGCGTGAGATCGATAGGCGGATAGGTGCAGCGTCCGCAGTGAAGCGGGCGCTGTACCGGTCTGTCGTGGTGAAGAGAGAGCTGAGTCAAAAGGCAAAGCTCTCAATTTACCGATCGATCTACATTCCCACCCTCATCTATGGTCATGAGCTTTGGGTTATGACCGAAAGAACAAGATCTCGGATACAAGCGGCTGAAATGAGTTTTCTCCGCAGGGTGGCTGGACTCTCCCTTAGAGATAGGGTGAGAAGCTCAGTCATCCGGGAGGGACTCGGAGTAGAGCCGCTGCTTCTCCACATCGAGAGGAGCCAGTTGAGGTGGCTCGGGCATCTGGTTAGGATGCCTCCTGGACGCCTCCCTGGTGAGGTGTTCCGGGCATGTCCCACCGGGAGGAGACCCAGAGGAAGACCCAGGACGCGCTGGAGGGACTATGTTTCTCGGCTGGCCTGGGAACGCCTTGGGATTCCCCCGGAGGAGCTGCTCCAAGTGGCTGGGGAGAGGGAAGTCTGGGCCTCCCTACTTAGGCTGCTACCCCCGCGACCCGACCCCGGATAAGCGGAAGAAGATGGATGGATGGATGGATGGAATTGAGTGCGGTTGGAGAGATAAGAGTTGAACCAGTCTAATGGGGTACCTGAGATGCCAATGGAGGTTACCGTATTTTCCGGTATATTAGTGCTGGACGATAATTCAATAACGATAAATATCGCGATATACTTTTATTCAATAACGATGATATGAAGTTTAAGCATATTTTCGATATTTCGATAGGATTTTACAACTTTTCACTGACGTTTTTCTGTTTCTGTTCGGGTTGGAGCGGCTGCTTCAACAACGCGCCCGGACAGAAAAAGCTGTGACACAAAACGTGCGTGGTGACGTCGTTGTTACGCAGCGCTCACTCTAGCAGCAGACGTTAGCGGTAGCAGGCTAAAAGCTAAGCTAGTCTCCAAAGCGTGATGTTTTCGCTTCAAAACGAGTCAAACGAGTGCTCATGACCGTCAGAATGTGACTGAACAAAGTTTCACAAGCGAAGAGAAAGAGACGACATCACTGATGAGAGGAAAGACTAATTCGTCGGTGTGGACGTAGTTCGGTTTTGTTAAACTGCAGGTCTCATCTGCAGCGAGTCCTACTCGGTTTGTTTATTTTTCAAAACGTGACGGAGAGTCGTTCTAACTAGCTGTGGAAACATCTACTTGTTTAATCTGAAGAGTTTCCACTCGATAGAATATGATGAGAGTCAGAAGATGAAGAATAAAGTTTGAGCCAACGTTTCCCTGAAACTACGACGTAAACAAACAGCCCCAGCGCGACATGTTTTTTTTTTATTGAAAATAAAACAGATTCATCAGAATAAAAAGAAAGAAAAACACTGAATGAAAAGGTGCAGAAAGACGAAAATAGTGTTATAATATCTGCCCCTTGTTTAAAAAATACAAAATAACTACAAACAACAACCTTCACTTCACCTGCACCACACCTTCCCAACAACTTTGATTTAATCATCTTTTAAAACATATAAATAGTTTTATAAATGTTTATGATGATATCAAGTCAACACAATCCTGTTTCCTGCAACTCAGCTCCTTCACACTAGTTCTAAATGAAGATTTTACAAACATTTACATTCCCTTCAGGGTTTAATAACTTTTTAAACAAAATGTAATTGAATATTTGGGGGTAATATTTTTTTTAGTTTTATATATGACTTGTAAAATACTATGTTCAACCAAATCATAACATTTTAATAATTTCAATTGATGAAATAATATATTTGTTGGGTGACCATAGCACTTCCTAATAATAATTCTTACAGCTCTTTTTAGTAAAATAAAAATAGGATTTGTAAAAGTTTTGCATGCTTTTCCCCAAACTTCAATACAACAGATTAAATATGGAACAATCATTACATTATACAATATATTCAAAACTTTGTCATTCAAAAACTATTTTACTTTATACAATAATGTAATTGATTTTGTTATTTTTATTCTGACCCGACAGAATTATTGGGTTGAGAATTTTATGTTTATTTGATGGTGATTTCCATCTTTTTGGAGGCTAAATACAAATACAAGGTGAACATCAATTTATTTGTATAGTTTATAGTTTTTTTTAGGCTTTTATATTGTTTATATCGATATCGAATTATATCGATATCGACCGAAATTAAGAACTATATCGTGATAAAAATTTTGGCCATATCGTCCAGCCCTACGGTATATAGGTCGCACCTTTTTATGTTTTTTTTTTTTCTTTTTCAAGGCCTGCGACCTATACACCGGTGCGACCTATACACCAGAAAACACGGTAGTCTGTTGAGGAGGATAGAATGACAGATGGTGTCGAAGGCAGAACTTAAATCAAGAAGAATGAGGATGGACAGAAGACCAGAGTCAGCAGCAAGAAGAAGGTCGTTAGTAATTTTTATTAGAGCTGTTTCGGTGCTATGGTGGGGGTGAAAACCAGATTGAAACTCTTCATAAATGTTGTTGTTGGACAGGTGAGAGTGAAGTTGACTAGCAACAGTTCTTTCAAGGATATTGGAGATGAAGGGCAGATTGGAGATCGGACGAAGATTACTGAAGTTGGTGAAGTCAAGACCTGGTTTCTTGATGATGGGGGTGATGGCAGCAGATTTGAAGGTTGTGGGAACAATGCCATATGTTAGGGAGGAATGGATGATGTTAGTGATGATAGGGAGCAGAGACGGGAGACAGGATTTAACAAGAACTGTGGGAAATGGGTCAAGTTGACAGGATGAGGACTTAGACTTGCTGATAATGTCAGCAATGTCATCATCAGAGGGGAGGGAGGTTACTAAGATCCTTTGTTTACAATAAAAATAAAATTTGGAGAGGGAAACAGCATTATTTTTGTTCATTTATAAAGTTTTTTGGTATCACGATACAAAGCAGCTATCAGCATACGTTTGGTAAAATGGGAGATTAATCCAATAAATACCTTATAGTGCATGAATCAAATATTTTAAAAGCTTTTTTGTTATTAGAGTCAGAGATGTTTACAATGTACTGTCCACTCCAGACATCTTTTGGAATTCCAGTGTAAAGTAAATGGCGTGACTAAACTTTGATTTGTGTTTGTGGTATTTCTCTAAGAGTATAATTAGATTCATAACATGTTTCTTTTTCTTGCTTTTGACATTGTGGACTCCAAACAATACACTGTCCCAACCTAAAAAGAAATCAGAGTCAATCTTGGTCTGGATGAACTGGATTTTTTCTCTTTCCAGAAGACACCTGTACTGTGACAGAGCCAGGTTCAGACTCACACAGAGAAAGTTTCACACAGACAGTATAGCTTTCTTAAATTTTAACATGTGCTGCTTGGCAGGGAAACATCTATGGATTAATTTATATGAGACTTCTCTCATTGTGTATAAGGAAGTATCTATAAAGCAAGTTTCCCACATTGACCCAGTTTAGACTATATCAGCCCAGTAATTCATTCAACCTTTATTTCGTCAGGTTAATCTCATTGAGCCTCGAGGACTCATTTACAAGAGCGACCTGCTACAAACTAAAGAATGATGACAACAATAACAGTAGAAATTTCCTTAAACAATCAACAATAGCCAAACACAAGAAATACAGATTTTTTTAAAACAAATTATTAAATTATCAAAACATAAGGTAGATGTAGAAGTTCAGTAACAGGAACATATCTGCATTGGTTTTTGCCAGGATTCCAACAGATTCCTAAACCATTTAGAGAAGTCAAGGCCGAGAGCTTCAGATCTTCCAGGAAGCAGGAGCAAAGTAGCAGAAGGCCCTTTTTCCAAGTTCAGTCCTCACTGACGGAACACTGCAGGTAATCATGTCCTGAGAGCGCACGCTGTAGCTGCACTCACGTAAAGACATGTAGGAGGAGATGTATGAAGGCAGCAGACCAAGAAGTGATTTAAAGATGAAAATGTACCAGTGGAAGAGTCTGTGTGAGGTTAATGATGTCCAGTTAACCAGTGAATACAGGGTGCAGTGGTGGGTACGATAATCACAACCAGTTATGAATCTTAGTGCACCATGATAGACAACATCCAACATCTGCAGGGTGCTTGTAGGAGCATTCATGTAGATAATGTCACCGTAATCAATGGAGGGAAGGAAAGTCACAGATACAAGGCGTTTCCTAGCATTCAGTGTTAGACATGATCTGTTTCTGAAAAAGAAACCCAGTTTAACTTTCAGTTTCTTTACTAGGTTTTCCACGTGGAGTTTAAAAGAGAGATGCGAATCGACCAGGATACCCAAATATTTATAGGAATCAACAAACTCAATAGGGACACTATTTGAAGATAAAATCTGAAGAACTGCTGGGACTGACTTCCTATTTGAAAAAAGCATCCCTTTGGTTTTATCAGCATTTAGGACAAGTTTGAGACGGAACAAATCTGACTGGATGATGTCAAAAGCAGATTGCAAAAACAGAAAAGCGTTAGAAACTGTTTTATTTAGACAATAAACAACTGTATCATCAGCATAGAAATGTAAGGATGCATCAAGGATGCTCTGACCTACATTAGCTATGTCGATTGTAAAGAGGGTTGGTCCTAAGACTGAGCCTTGTGGTACACATTTTTTAACTGTTAATTAACTGGAAGAAGTACCGTTATGTTGAACACATTGCCTCCGATAGGAAAGATAATTAGAAAACCAACCAATGGTGTGATCTGAGAAACCGATTTCTGAGAGCTTATGACACAAGATGTTATGATCCACTGTGTCAAAAGCTTTAGACAGGTCTAAGAAAAGTGCAACACAATAATCCTTAGCATCCAATGCTTCAACAACGTTAAGGACCTTCAGAGAAGCAGTCGTTGGGCTGTGTTGTTTCCTGAAACCAGATTGATGGAGAGTTTATCATTTTTTCTAGAACCTTGGCTAAAATGCAGAGTTTAGAGATTGGTCGACAGTGAGGTGGGGTCACCTCCCTTCAGCAAAGGAAAGTAATGAGGAGTAAAATCTGTTTGAAATAATGACCAAGTATATTGATTAGGATTTGTCTGGTGTTTGTTTACCAGAATATGGAACTAAAAAGCATTTCTATTAAACCATTTTTAATTTTAAATCCCATTCCTGAAAAAAGGGGTTAATAAAATGTTCACTTCCGAAGCTGAAGCAAGCTGACAGGCTGCAGTTCACAATCTGAACAGCAGGTGGCGCTGCGTAGAAACCAACGCAGCAGCTCCACCGCGATAAATTCACCAAAAGTAGAAACGCAAACGATGCTCACCTTTCAAACGTATCTCTTTAGCTTTTAAGCTAGTTTAAACGTCTGCCATCCTTACTAAAACATCGAGTTAGACCCAGCTATGTCTGCTTATTGAATGTTTAGGATTATTTTTTTTATTTTTTAAAGATGTGGAAACAGCAGCAGGTCGAAAAGCGACTGTTGGAAACGTCGCAGCTTTTTGGAAGAACAGATTGTAAAGAAAATCTGCGACAGAAAATAGATCCAGTTTTCACAAATAGAGATCGACTCCACAGACCAGGTTTGTCTATTTACACTTCACTTATGAAGAGAAAACAGTGTTGACATTATTAATCTGTTCAGAGTGGATTGTCTCTTAAGAGAACTAGAATAATATTTTGTGATCTCCAACAAATGGACAGGCTGAATAAATTAATCATCCACAGATTTCTGCATTACCCAAAAACATTAATGCACAAATGCCACCAAGCATAATGAATATATGACATTTTGGATGAATAAAATTAGATTGATAAAAATACTGTTTAAGGAAAACAGAAAAGTCATTTAAAAAAAGAATCAGTAAAAGTGTTTTTAATGAAACTATAAACATTTAAGCATGTTAACTAAATTTAAATACAGTAGTCTGAATTTAAATGACTTTAAAATAACTTTAATGACACCTAGATCACGTGTATCTGTGTTAAAAATAGGAAAGTTGCAGCATTTTAAAGTAAACACTCATTGTCCTGTATTTCATTAAATAGTTTGAAAAGTTGAGAAAATTCTGCTTAATTTCTACATATTTTCTGAAATTCCATCCATTTTCTTCCGCTTATCCGGGGTCGGGTCGCGGGGGTAGCAGCCTAAGTAGGGAGGCCCAGACTTCCCTCTCCCCAGCCACTTGGAGCAGCTCCTCTGGGGGAATCCCAAGGCGTTCCCAGGCCAGCCGAGAAACATAGTCCCTCCAGCGTTCCTGGGTCTTCCTCTGGGTCTCCTCCCGGTGGGACATGCCCGGAACACCTCACCAGGGAGGCGTCCAGGAGGCATCCTAACCAGATGCCCGAGCCACCTCAACTGGCTCCTCTCGATGTGGAGAAGCAGCGGCTCTACTCCGAGTCCCTCCCGGATGACTGAGCTTCTCACCCTATCTCTAAGGGAGAGTCCAGACACCCTGCGGAGAAAACTCATTTCAGCCGCTTGTATCCGAGATCTTGTTCTTTCGGTCACAAAGCTCATGACCATAGATGAGGGTGGGAACGTAGATCGATCGGTAAATTGAGAGCTTTGCCTTTTGACTCAGCTCTCTCTTCACCACGACAGACCGGTACAGCGCCCGCTTCACTGCGGACGCTGCACCTATCCGCCTATCGATCTCACGCTCCAGTTTTCCCTCATTCGTGAACAAGACCCCGAGATACTTAAACTCCTCCACTTGGGGCAGGACCTCCTCCCCGACCCGGAGAGGGCACGCTACCCTTTTCCGGCTCAAGACCATGGCCTCGGATTTGGAGGATACAGTATTTGGAGTACATATTTTCTGAAATTCTTGCATGAAAATTCAGAATGTATTAACTTTTTTAATGACATATTACTCATAATAAGGTCATTTTGTTCGATAATCATTAGGGGTGCACCGATATATCGGCCAGCCGATTGATCGGCCCCGATTTCCTTAATTTTGGTAAAAAGAAATTTGGCATATACAGTACTTGCATGAGAAACCGATTTTACCCATTTTTTTTAGTTTTAACAACATGTGTCTGAACTTTATTTATATTTCAGAGCACTAACTCATGGCCAGTTAAAACAAGTTTGAATTATTTTATATTGTTCAAGGGTATGTTTATCAACAAAATAATATTGGAAAATTGAAGGTGCATTGTGACCGTATAACACCTGACAATGTCGCTTACAAAACAAATTCGGTATCGGCCAAAATCAGAATCGGCAGATCAGACTTTTTAGAAATCAGTGATTGTCAAGGAAACTGCAATCGGTGCACCCCTAATAATCAATAATAGATCTTCATTCATCCCAACGATTGAGTTTGTTACTGCAGAAATTTAAAATATTTTCATTTCAATAAAAAAAAAATTATGAAAACAAAATTTGTTTGTTTTTTACCTTCAGGAAAATCAACAAGTTTTTGTTGGTGCAAAAACTCAAAATTTACTATTATGTTATGTCATAGTAAAAAAAAAATAATACAAATTCAGTTCTGGGTATTTTTCCTATTGTTGTTCTAATCAAGGTCACATTATTCCAATTTACTAGACAAGAAAAGTATATTTTTTTTAGGGAATAAGTTAAAATCATATGAGTACCCACAAATTTACTATTCTATAGATGGGCTGTTATTAAATTATTGGAATGAAATAGTCTGGCAGTAACCTTTTTATTCACCGTTTCACTTGAGATCCCAACCATCAGTCCACAGATGTGACAGTTGCTCATAATTTGTTTCAGTTTCCCCTGCAGATGTTCAGCAGATCATGGTGGTTAAAGAAGAAGCTCCTCAAGAATGGAGACCTGAGGTGGACCAGCAGGAACCTGAGCCCCACATGAAGGAGGAAGAGGAGGAACTATGGACCAGTGAGGACTCGGGAGAGCACCTTAACGAAGAGGAGAAGACTGACGCCACCATGTTTTCATTCACTTCAGTTCATTTAAGGAGTGACCGTGAGAGTGAGAACCCTCTGCTCTCACAGCTTCATCAAACCGAAGATGGAGGTCCTCCAAACAGCAGCTCAGCTGACCTGATGAAAGAAGAATCTGGTGGAGGAGAGGAGTGTGGAGGGGCAGGAAGTATCTTGAACTCAGCTCTAAAGACTCATAAAGACAATTCCAGCTCTTCACACACTGAAATCAGTGAGGATGATGAAGAGGAAGAGGATGTGAACAATCCTGATGCCCAGCTGAAACAATTCTCAAATTCTGGGTCTACAGCTGAAGACAGTTGTGTTGGAGTAAAGTTAAATCCGGCTTCAGGCAGGAAAATCCGGACGAGTCCAAAATTATTCGGTTGTGATAATTGTGGTAAAATATTTACCAGAAAAACAACTCTAAACACACACATGAGAGTCCACACAGGAGACAGACCGTTTGTTTGTGATGTTTGCAGGCAGAGATTTAGCCGAAAGAACACTTTAAACATCCACCTGAGAGTCCACACAGGACAGAAACCTTTTAGCTGTGATGTTTGTGGACAGATATTTAGCCATAAAACAACTTTAGTCACACACATGAGAGTCCACACCGGCCAGAAGCCCTTTGACTGTGACGTTTGTGGACAGAAATTCAGCCAACAGGCACATTTAATCACACACATGAGAATCCACACCGGAGACAAACCGTTCGACTGTGATGTCTGTGGACAAAAATTTAGCCACAAGACAACGTTGGTTGTCCACACGAGAATCCACACCGGAGATAATCCGTTTGTTTGTGACGTTTGCGGACAAAGATTTAGACGCAAGAACACTTTGAACAGACACCTGAGAGTCCACACAGGACAAAAGACGTTCAGCTGTGACGTGTGTGGACAACGATTTAAACATAAAAACACTTTAGTGGGACACATGAGAGTTCACACCGGGCAGAAACCGTTTGGTTGTGAGGTGTGCAGTCAAAGATTTGTCCAAAGATCCCATTTAACCACGCACACGAGAGTGCACACGGGACAGAGACCGTTTGGTTGTGACGCATGTGGACAGAGATTCAGCCGAAAGCCACATTTGACCGCGCACATGAGAATCCACACGGGAGACAAACCGTTTGGTTGTGAGGTGTGTGAACGAAGGTTCAGCCAAAAGGTGAATTTAAACACACACATGAGACTCCACGTGAAAGAGAAACCATTTGTTTGTGACGTGTGACGAAAAAGATTTGTCCAAATATAAGATGATGCTATGATCTTCAACACATTTATAGAGTATAAAAAGTTTATTTAATCAAAGATGCAATGTAGAAATGTCACATAAAGCTGAAACTAGATGTTTACATACACTATAAAAATGATAATGTTTTTTTCTGACATTAAATTATGACTAAGCATTTTAGGAAATCCTAAAATAGGGGCCTAGAAACCTTTAGTTTATTTTAGTTATACTTTTTATACTCTTTTTTTATACTAGTATGCAAAAACTCAGGACAGTAATATGTTCATTAAATGTTTAATGTTTTAGTTTTAGAGTTGGTGTAAATTTTCATACTCTTATACCACTATGCAAAAAACTCAGGACAGTGTTAGTTTTACTATTTTATGCTTATGTCTATTATTATATGTTTCAGTGTTTCAATGTTTAGATGTTTACTGTTGCACCGAGGGACTGAGAGAAACGCAATTTCGGTCCTGTGTATGTCCTGCACTGTACATATTGCAGATCTGACAATAAAGTTGACTTTGACTTTTGACTTTGACTTTAAAATAACTAGGGGCATGAAGCCCCTGACAGCATAGCTCCTAGGATCATTGGCACACTCAAACCCCTCCACCACGGTAAGGTGGGAATTCACTGGGGTGAATCCTAAAATTCACCCCAGTGAACGTGAGGGTAGCCTCCCTTTGCCTACGTGTGGGGGTACGGGCTCTGACTGTTGTTTGTGCCTATGCGCCAAACGGCAGCGCAGATTACCCACCCTTTTTGGAGTCCTTGGAGGGGGTATTGGAGAGTGCGCCTCCTGGGGACTCCCTTGTTCTGCTGGGGGACTTCAACGCTCACGTGGGCAATGACAGTGAGACCTGGAGGGGTGTGGTTGGGAGGAACGGCCCCCCTGATCTGAACCCGAGTGGTGTTTTGTTGTTGGACTTCTGTGCTCGTCATGGATTGTCCATAACGAACACCATGTTCAGGCATAAGGGTGTACATATGTGCTCTTGGCACCAGGACACCCTAGGTCGCAGTTCGATGATCGACTTTGTTGTCGTCTCATCTGATCTGCGGCCGCATGTCCTGGACACTCGGGTGAAGAGAGGGGCGGAGCTGTCAACTGACCACTACCTGGTGGTGAGTTGGCTCCGATGGTGGGGGAGGATGCCGGTCAGACCTGGCAGACCCAAACGTATTGTGAGGGTCTGCTGGGAACGTCTGGCAGAGTCTCCCGTAAGACGGAGCTTTAACTCCCACCTCCGGGAGAGCTTTGAACACGTTCCGAGGGAGGCGGGGGACATTGAGTCCGAGTGGGCCATGTTCCGCGCCTCTATTGTCGAGGTAGCTTATCAGAGTTGTGGCCGCAAGGTTGTTGGTGCCTGTCGTGGTGGCAACCCTCGAACCCGGTGGTGGACACCGGCGGTGAGGGATGCTGTCAAGCTGAAGAAGGAGTCCTATTGGGCCTTTTTGGCCTGTGGGACCCCGGAAGCAGCAGATAGGTACCGACAGTCCAAGCGGCATGCGGCTCGGGTGGTTGCTGAGGCAAAAACTCGGGCGTGGGAGGAGTTCGGAGAGGCCATGGAGAATGACTTCCGTACGGCTTCGAGGCGATTCTGGTCCACCATCCGGCGTCTCAGGGGGGGAAAGCGGTACGCGACCAACACCATTTATGGTGGGGATGGCGTGCTGTTGACCTCAACTCGGGATGTTGTGAGTCGGTGGGCGGAAGTACTTCGAAGACCTCCTCAATCCTACTGGCACGTCTTCCACTGAGGAAGCGGAGCCTGGGGACTTTGGGTCGGGCTCTCCAATCTCTGGAGCTGAGGTCACCGAGGTGGTTAAAAAGCTCCGCGGTGGCAGGGCTCCGGGGGTGGATGAGATTCGCCCTGAGTTCCTTAGGGCTCTGGATGTTGTGGGGTTGTGTTGGCTTACGCGACTCTGCAATATCGCGTGGACATCGGGGGCAGTTCCCTTGGATTGGCAGACTGGGGTGGTGGTTCCCCTATTCAAAAAGGGGGACCGTAGGGTGTGTTCCAACTATAGGGGGATCACACTCTTAAGCCTCCCTGGTAAGGTCTATTCAGGGGTTCTGGAGAGGAGGGTCCGTCGGATAGTCGAACCTCGGATTCAGGAGGAGCAGTGTGGTTTTCGTCCTGGTCGTGGAACACTGGACCAGCTCTACACCCTCAGCAGGGTCCTGGAGGGCGCGTGGGAGTTTGCCCAACCAGTTTACATGTGCTTTGTGGACTTGGAAAAGGCATTCGACCGCGTCCCTCGGGGGGTTCTGTGGGGGGTACTCCGGGAGTATGGGGTACCAGGCCCATTGATATGGGCTGTTAGGTCCCTGTACGACCGGTGTCAGAGCTTGGTCCGCATTGCCGGCAGTAAGTCAGGCTCGTTTCCAGTGAGAGTTGGACTCCGCCAAGGTTGCCCTTTGTCACCGATTCTGTTCATAACTTTTATGGACAGAATTTCTAGGCGCAGCCAAGGTGTTGAGAGGATCCGTTTTGGTGACCTTAGAATCGCTTCTCTGTTTTTTGCAGATGATGTGGTCCTATTGGCTTCATCAGATCGTGATCTACAGCTTTCGCTGGAGCGGTTTGCAGCCGAGTGTGATGCGGCCGGGATGAGGATCAGTTCCTCCAAATCCGAGGCCATGGTCTTGAGCCGGAAAAGGGTAGCATGCCCTCTCCGGGTCGGGGAGGAGGTCCTGCCCCAAGTGGAGGAGTTTAAGTATCTCGGGGTCTTGTTCACGAATGAGGGAAAACTGGAGCGTGAGATCGATAGGCGGATAGGTGCAGCGTCCGCAGTGAAGCGGGCGCTGTACCGGTCTGTCGTGGTGAAGAGAGAGCTGAGTCGAAAGGCAAAGCTCTCAATTTACCGATCGATCTACGTTCCCACCCTCATCTATGGTCATGAGCTTTGGGTTATGACCGAAAGAACAAGATCTCGGATACAAGCGGCTGAAATGAGTTTTCTCCGCAGGGTGTCTGGACTCTCCCTTAGAGATAGGGTGAGAAGCTCAGTCATCCGGGAGGGACTCGGAGTAGAGCCGCTGCTTCTCCACATCGAGAGGAGCCAGTTGAGGTGGCTCGGGCATCTGGTTAGGATGCCTCCTGGACGCCTCCCTGGTGAGGTGTTCCGGGCATGTCCCACCGGGAGGAGACCCAGAGGAAGACCCAGGACACGCTGGAGGGACTATGTTTCTCGGCTGGCCTGGGAACGCCTTGGGATTCCCCCAGAGGAGCTGCTCCAAGTGGCTGGGGAGAGGGAAGTCTGGGCCTCCCTACTTAGGCTGCTACCCCCGCGACCCGACCCCGGATAAGCGGACGAAAATGGATGGATGGATGGATGGATTTTAGGAAATCCCAGATGATGATGATGTCATAAATTTTGGAAGTGTTTGATTTGACATAATTTCACGGCACATCTCAAACACACTGTCTTATTGTGTGGCATCTTGGGATTTTTGTTTAAATAAAACAGCAAATATATCAAGAAGAGAACCATGAACAGCTCTGGTTCATCTTTGGGTGCAACTTCCATATTTCTGCAGTTGCAAAGTTCATCTGGACAACTGTACACAAATCTAAGCACCATGGGAATGTCCATCATATCGCTCAGGAAGGAGACGGGTTCTGCGTTCCTGAGGTGAAATGTGCGACTCAATCCCAAAAACAAAAGCCGCAGACCTCATGAAGATGCTGCTGAAGCTGGTCAGAGTGAAACGAGTCCTGGACCAACGTGGACT
The DNA here is from genome assembly GCA_038048925.1 of Garcialebias charrua. Lineage (NCBI taxonomy): Eukaryota > Metazoa > Chordata > Actinopteri > Cyprinodontiformes > Rivulidae > Garcialebias > Garcialebias charrua. The sequence continues at coordinate 15,782 of JBBPBX010049222.1, forward strand.
GAAAGACCACTCGGTGAGGAAGAAGCCAGAAACCAGGTCTCTCTTGTAAATGAGTCCTCGAGCCTCAATGGGATTAACCTGCCTAAATAAAAGTTTAATTTAAAAAAAAAAAAGCCATTTCTCCAAAAGCTCCCAAAATATAAAAAGGACAGATTAGTTTGTAAATGGACATAGAGACAAACACCTTAATGTTTGGAGACATGCCCTGTGGTCTGATGAAGTCAAACTGTTTGACCTTTATGCACCATCCTAACTGTGAAGCACGGAGGCGGCAGCATCATCTTGTGGGGTCTGTTGCTGCAGGAGGAACTGGTCCACTTCACTAAATAGACGGCATCACGAGGAGAGAACATGTTGAAATGTTCAAGCATCATCATACAAACGTGTCCTCCAAATGGACAACGACCCTCAGCAGCACTCTGTGGCTTAAAGACAAGAACGTCCATGTTCTGGAGCGGCCGTTACAAACCCTGATGTCAGTCCTAGAAAAGATTTGTGGGCGGAGCTAAAAGGCCAATATGGCCTCCAAACCTGACTCAGTTCCAGCAGTTCTGTCAGGAGGATCGAGACAAAATTCCAGCAAACTATCTTAAGACGCAAACCCAAAGCGTCTGACCCGTCAGTTTATAGGGATTGTGACATGATGTTGGAAATTTGCATATTTGTCACAACATATATATCTTATATCATTCAGCTCTGATCGTTTTTTCAACATAAATTATAAATATATTAAAATTTCATTCCAAGTTATGGTAGTTATTTCTCTGGGACACGCCCCTAAAATTCTGCGCACTTCCGTAAAACGTCATGTGACGTACTGGTGGGGAGCCGCTGCTCAACGTGCATGTAACGAGCATGTCGACTCAGACGAGTGCAGCATTTCTAGTGTTCATCTAAGCGATTTGTCTTCAGTTTTGGAAGTTCTGTTAGCTTTGGTGATAAACAAGAGCCAGCAGGTTTTAATTTAGGTATTCAACCGTATTTATATGAACCTTACCGTTCAGGAAGTTAGTCTGAACGGAGACTGCAGAGGAGGACAGACAGCTGCTGGCGGAGGAAGATTTTAGGTTAGATTTATCATTTTAAGACAGTCAATCGTCCAAAACTCTCATTACTAAACCCTCACGGAATTAATAAACTTACTGATGTTAGGTTATCACGCAGACATCATTTAATTACATGACAACTGGGACGTAGCCAGAATTTTACAAGGCGTGGTTACTTTAAATACAACGTTGACCTGTAAAATGCCACATGCCTCGTTGGCGCAATGGATAACGTGTCTACTCTCCACCCCAACAACGTGGGTTTGAATCTGACTTGGTTTCACTTATTTTAAGTTTTTTTTTTTTTGGGATAAATAAAATAAAAACGGAGTTTGTTAAAACCACAGGCATATTAGGCCTGTGGTTTTAACACAAACTCCTTTTTTATTTTAACACAAACTCCTTTTGTGTTAAAAGGAGTTTGTGTTAAAACCACAGGCACACAAACTCCGTTTTTATTTTATTTATCCAAAAAAAAAACCCTTAAAATAAGTGAGACCAGGTCAGATTCAAACCCATGTCGTTGGGGTGGAGAGTAGACACGTTATCCATTGCGCCAACGAGGCATGTGGCATTTTACAGGTCAACGTTGTATTTAAAGTAACCACGCCTTGTAAAATTCTGGCTACGTCCCAGTTGTCATGTATTTTTAAATGATGTCTGCGTGATAACGTAACATCAGTAAGTTTATTAATTCCGTGAGGGTTTAGTAATGAGAGTTTTGGACGATTGACTGTCTTAAAATGATAAATCTAACCTAAAATCCTCCTCCGCCAGCAGCTGTCTGTCCTCCTCTGCAGTCTCCGTTCAGACTAACTTCCTGAACGGTAAAGTTCATATAAATACGGCTGAATACCTAAATTAAAACCTGCTGGCTCTTGTTTATCACCAAAGCTAACAGAACTTCCAAAACTGAAGACAAATCGCTTAGATGAACACTAGAAATGCTGCACTCGTCTGAGTCGACATGCTCGTTACATGCACGTTGAGCAGCGGCTCCCCACCAGTACGTCACATGACGTTTTACGGAAGTGCGCGGAATTTTAGGGGCGTGTCCCAGAGAAAAAACTACCATAACTTGGAATGAAATTTTAATATATTTATAATTTATGTTGAAAAAACGATCAGAGCTGAATGATATAAGATATATATGTTGTGACAAATATGCAAATTTCCAACATCATGTCACAATCCCTTTAAGTCACTATTTTAAAGGGGACCAAAGATGCAAAATTCACTTTTTAATGTTTTTTTTACTCAACTTTGGTTATGTACTTCTTAAAAAAACAGTCCTAGGGCCAAAAAAATGCACCCAGTGGTATATTTACTCTAAGTATATTTATTTTTCAGTGATATAAATGTCTCGTTTTCAAATCCTACGGCTTGTGATGTCACAAGCCGTAGGACAACCCACCCCAACCTGAGTCCAGCCCCTCACCTAGCAACCCCTGGTGATGCTCCACCCACTTCAGTATAAAAGACGTCACGGTTGTTTTTCCTGAGTTCATCTCAGAGTTCGATGTTTCGTTGTTGTTAAAATGCAGTACCGCTAATAACTAATTATCTATCAGTAAAAACGAAAAAACTTATTTACGGGCTCTTAAATCAACCGGACGACTGCTCACGGACCATATCCGGTCCGCGCCGGATGTGGTCCGTCAAAAAAAGCGGTCCCCGCTAGAGAGAGCGTGTATAGCAGTTAGCAGCCAGTGTGTTACTCTGCAGCCTTATTGCTTGTTTTCGAAGAGTCAGACGAAGAGTTTTTAACATGGAGGGTGAACTTATGGATGTTTCTCAGCGGCCTACGCGACGCGTCAGCGCCTCATTTGCCCTGCCCAAAATGGCGTCTGCCTCTGGGTCTGACTCAGGGTCCCCTTTGGAGGGCGGAGTTAATGTAAACAGATTTTTGAAGGGCGTGGCCTTCAGAGCTCATTATCATAAACAGCTTGTTCAGAACGGAAGTCAGAAAAGGCACAACTAGAAAGGGGATATTTTATTATCTAAGAATTATTTTGTGCATTAAATTGAATGAACATGGTCTGGATAGCCCACAGACATACCATAAAAATTTATAAAACCAATATTTGGTCTCCTTTAAGCTTCTGCAACAAATGAGCAACATCTGAAAATCCCCAGAAGTGTTTCAAAACATTTAGGAGATTTCCTTGCAAATGTTCCAGGAGTCCAAGTTCAGTGAGATTCTGGCTTTAGCCTCTCATTTAGCCTCTTTAGCTGCTGCCATTGTAGCAGTTAATTGATAAACCAACAACAGTAAATACAACTTCACATTCATTATCTGCTTAAATACCTGCCACATGGCAAAAATTATTCAATGGGTTAATAACAATTTAAAGAATTGTTACCTTACTTTTAAAGTAATTGCTCACAGGAATTTTAAACTTGTTACCTAACATCCTGGAAATGCTAACTGTGGAGAAGCTCCTGCTTTAACAGGAGCAACTATCATTATATATTTCTGTCATCTTTTATAAAATGCTACAGCTAGTATTGCTTTTGTTAGCATCGTTGTTTAGTCACCACATGGGATCGCATCATTGACAGAACATTTCAGCTTTTTAAGCAGCACCAGACGAGTCATAACCCGCCAATCCCACAACCGTCTGGTCACACAGACCGTCCGTCATCATTACATCACACTCTGGAGCCACACAGCCAGTGATGATGACATAGTTACATTGAAAAAGTAACTTAGTAAAGTTACTGATTAGTCCTTGGGAAAAGTAACTTAGTTAAGTTACTGATTACTTGATTTGGAAAGTAACTAAGTTAGATTACTAAGTTACTTTATTACTGTATTTTCCGGCCTATATGTCGCAGTTTTTTTTTTTACAAATTTTCATGTCCTGCAACTTATGGGGCGAAGCGACATATTTCTGGATTTTTTCCCAAATTTTTAGACCAATTTTTGGCTGAGATATGACAGTTTCCATTCATTCTGACGAAAAAAATGGAGCAGTACCACTTTCAGCCGCTAGGGTCCACCGACCGTTCCCAGCTCATGTGTCCGAAAAAAGCCTCCTCTGCTCGGACTCACTCTGTCGCAGCCCGGCCTCCTGAACTCTGGAGGTAGGTCTGAACTAGTGTTTGTTAGCAAAATATCTCAAGAACCACACAACAGATTTTGATGAAACTTACAGAAAGTAATCACTGGGTGGATATTTACAACCCATTAGCTGTAGGAGATGTTTGAGCTAAAATTCAATTTATTTAAAATTTATTTTCGCAACCGTTTGGAAGACGTCAATGCAAAACCATTTAAATCCAGCAGATTTGTCCATTACGTGAATTTATTAAGGAACGGTTATGCTCAGTAACAATTGTGCTATAATGTCAGCTAAGAAATATATTTTTTAAGCGTTTAGTTTGCTGAATTTTAAAGAAATGAAGCGTATCCGCTTGCTGCGCGTGCACATGGCGGAACTACTTTTTTTAATTCAGCTGATTTGACCATTTCGTAAATTTATTAAGGAAAGGTTAAGCTCAGACACATCTTTGCTATAATTTTCAGCAAACAAATAATTGCTTTTACCGTGTTTTTGAAGCTAAACAACACTTTCTCGCCAGCACAGAGGGTACACGAACCTTGATGTTGTCATCCTTCGCGGAAATAAACTCAAAATATTTCCTATATTTCCAGCTACAAAATGCTATCTTCCTCCTCATTCCATTGTTACTGCTGAAGTAAAGTGAGTCTCTTCCTCTCGGCTCCATGAGCACCTCAGTCCAGTGTTTCGCCTGGTGTCAGGTTTCACAGCCACAGCAGGTGACCGAATTGCCGCATAGACCAGACGTCTTTTTTTATCACTCACCGAGATGCATAGAGGAAATAAAATAAAATTATAGTACTGCTGACCGTGACAACTACAGAAAATGACAAACAAAAGTAACGCACAGTAATTTGGATAAGTAACTTTAATCTGATTACTGGATTTTGAAATACGAACGCGTTAGATTACTAGTTACTGAAAAAAGTGGTCCGACTAGAGTAACGCGTTACTGACATCACTGCACACAGCCACTCATCATTTAAATATCCCATAATAGCGCTATTATGCCTATTTTGGTGGCTCAGACGGATAACAGTGACTGGTTGACTTTACTCCACTCTGTTGGTCGTTACATAAACTGCACCAAGAGTTTTGTGAAAGGGGCTTAACACGTGTCATATTTGCTTTCCACACATCTATACATACATACATCCATTCCGAAGTCGGGTCGCGGGGGCAGCAGCTTGAGCAGGAAGGTCCAGACATCTCTTTCCACAGCCACCTTTTCCAGCTCTTCTGAGAGGACTCCAAGGTGTTACCAGGCCAACCGAGAGACATAGTCTCTCCAGCGTGTTCTGGGTCTTCCCCGGGGTCTCCTCCCAGTTGGATATGCCCGAACCGCCTCAACTGGCTCCTCTAGAAGTAGAGGAGTAGCGGTTCTACTCTGAATCTCTTTCGGATAACTGAACTTCTCACTCTTTCTCCAGCTACCCTGTGGAGGAAACTCATTTCAACCGCCTGTATCCGCAGTCTCATTCATCCGTGACCATAGGTGAGGGTATAGAACATTGACCGACTGGTAAACAGAGAGCTTTGCCTTAAAGAGGAACTAAACCCAAAATTAACTTTTTTTAGCTGATAAACTCCCTAGAATGTGTTCAAAATGTTATCTAGCACTATGGCTGTGTTTAGTTTCATATAATTGTGCGTATCTGTGTAAATCGGCTAATTGGCAATATTTTGGCCTAAAAACGTGTTTACGGTAGTCCTTTGGGTTGAACAGAGGTTATTGCACCTTAATTTTCATATTGGTCAGGACTGTTCACTCTGATGTGTCTTGTACACTCTGATGTCACAAAGGTGGTTCAAGCAGAGCCAATCCCCTGCAGAGATGAGAAGGTCCTGCAGCTGTGCATACCTTATATGGAAGTGCTACATTTCACTCCTGACAAGCGTTTTTTTTTCTTTTCATTTTCATTTTTTTAGGCCTTTGGTTTTGGATGGAATGGGTGGAATAGATAAATACATCTACATGTTTATTCTTTGTTGTTGCTTGGTGTATGTTGTTGGCTAGAGGTTTAATTTGTTTTAGGTTGTTGCAGGTGGAGGCGTGAACAAAAGCACAACTCTACCTCCACCCCTCCTTGTCTCTCGACACGCCCATTTTCAGGGAGATTTTGGAAGGAGGAGTTACCGATCCACAGGGTGTGGAGTTGCTCTTTAAAGCTCAGCTCTCTCTTCACCACAAGGAACCAGTACAGAGTCCGCAATACTGCAAATGCTGCATCAATCTGTCTATCAATCTCACGCTCCATTCTTCCTTTAAACTTGCTAATTAATTAAAAAAAGAGGAAAAATAAACAAAAGGATAGATTGAAATTCAAAAACGCAAACCTTAGTTTAGAATTCTTCTTACAGTTTTGCCTCTACAAAATCCTACTGCGCTTTGGTTTTGCCTTAACAAGAATTGTCTAATTAGTATTGAATGTGGTCAAACTGCAGAGTCCCATTAACTTTGATGCAACCCAGAAAGGAATCAATTACTCCTTCATGACACCGGATCCATTTACCGGCTGCACCCGTCAGTGGTGTACGCACCTGGACAACTATTTGTTGCCATCCACATAACGACATACAAGAGAAGGGGTCTGCTGTTGACCTCAGGGTGACTCGGCTGTGGCTGAGAGAGGTGCACACTTCTGCAGGTCCCTAATTGATGGCTGAGGCTAACAACCGTTCCACTTGAAATGATAATTTGGTAGAAATTAATTTGTCACAGAGTGGATGTCAAAAGAAAAAAAGGATGGTCAATATCTGCTGGGCCACATCGGTGTCAAGCCTCACGCTCATTCTTCCAACGTTTAATTGGGATGAAAGGAGAGGAAATTAATCTGCCCATTTATTGTTTTCATAGGTAACTTAGAGTACATTTGAGAATTTACTTGACTGTACTTTTCTGAGCCTAATTGTTGTAACTTAAACACAAGTACATATTTAAACCATAAACTATGCGAGGATTTTAATTGCTGTCATGTTCAAAGAACTATTCCTTCTAACAAAGCCAAAACTCTGTATGAATGATTGGGTCCAGCACATGCAAACACACACAACTCTGCAGAAATTTGTCATTATCTACCATACTCTGCAAATGCCCTCCAGACTCACGTTTCATTTGGATACATTCATTACCTTTTAATTGCCTCTAAATTGCAATGTGACCCATCACATCAATACGACTATCTTTGCAGGAGCCGAAGTGAACCTCAGCGGGGTTTGTGCGCATGTGACTTAGTGCACGCATGTGAATAACTGCATATGTAATGCTCGTGTATGGGACTGGCAGGCCACCTAATGTCTGAAGAAAGGGGCGGTGGAGAGAGTGCAGGGTGTAAACAGTGTGTCCTCAGCGAGAGCCGTCAGCACGTTCTGAAACCGTGATATTAGCAGATTTTACTGCGCTGAAGGTGAATCAGAATGTGTTTCAGTTTAATCCTGTCTGATTACACCCTGCTGCTGTGTGCTGTGTACCGCCGCTGCTGATCCTGGACATTCCCCCCCCCCCCCGACCTTCAGCGTGCACACGGGCAGCATCCTGGAAGCTTTAAAAGAGTCAAAGCATTACCACAACCAATGCACAGTGTCATTTTGCATTGTTTATTCGTGCGGAAATATCAAAGAGCATGTTATCAGAGAAAAACAAAGTTTGTGACGATAAAAAAAAAGAGTTCTTCTGTCAGTAAACGGACACATGTCTCTGTAATTTTATGTCAGACAAAAGGTGGACGTATTTTGAAATAAGGTCAACCCGTACGTAAACCTTCTTTTCTCCTGATCATAACGTCTGATCCACTCAAGATAATTTAAATAAACTTCTTATACGTATGCATCATCACTAGATAGACTTTTTGTCACCCCAGCTTCAAGGTAAAGTTCACAAATAAGACTGGACAGGACACACATATGGCTGATTGATGGATGAAACACACGATCAACATGGGCTTTTTTATTTTAAATCAATTATTTTAAATTGTTTAGCACCTCCTACATCTTTGTACAGCCCACACTGCAGGATAAACTTCCTGCTGCAGCTGATCAGCTGTTTGCCGTGCAAAGCTGAGAAGTGGGCGTGGACACGAGCGACTGCAGTTGACAAAGACTGAGGAGGCAGGGAGCTGAAATCATGACATTTGGTGCCCTTTATTTTTATTTTTTTGTGCGTACTGTATAGAGTTTAGAAACAATGGGCCTCATGCAAGAACCGTTCGTACGCACAGATTTGTTCTTAAACTGTGTGTACGAGTGATTTAGGAGCATTTGTGGCATTCAACAATGTTTTCGTATCCTAAGATTTTTTTCAGATACAAACAAAATTTACGAGTGGTCCAGACCTGTCGTATATTTTACGAGCAGCCAGTCTGCTGTTATCCAGACGGATTTTCTTCACTAATAACTTTATATTTCGTTATTCAGAAAATATTTTGAGTCTAAAGAAATCACGCACCATAATTATATTTGACAATAGGTTATTCTGTTTGAATTAGAATTATAATTTTAAATGTAATAATGACTAACGGATTAAAATATTTAAATTAAAATCAATTTGTTATCAATGCCGTTTTCTAACACTACAATATTAATATGAAGATCTCAAACTAAAACCAACTTAAATTATGAATTAATTTAAGTTTAATTTGTCTCGGTAACGCAGACTTTACATTGACCTTCTCCTGTTGCTATCATAGAGCTCTGATAGCTCAGTGAGATGAGTGTTGGCTCTTTGTTCCGAACCTTATGGGTTCAATTCCCACATGGGACAACGTTTTTTTTCTTTTAATTCATTCCAGATTTAAAAAACACAAGAAAACTATTTACAATACAACAAGAAATAAAGCATAAAGTCTTTTTAATCTGGAATGAATAAATAATCTAAAGAAAGAAGGAAAAAAATAGTCATACCTTGTGGGAATCGAACCCACGAGGTCTAGATAAGGTTAGGAGCAGCTAACGGCATATGCGTTCCCAGTTGCGCCACCAGGACATGTGTATATTTTAAGGTCCACATTTATTATAAACAAACATTCTTTGGCTTTAGCTGGTCCTTTCATCCCATGAGTGACGCTGCTATAAAGGACAGATTTTCTTTTCTCGATTTTCTTTTCTCGATCTCGGAGAGCAGAACTTCAATCTCCGCACTTAAGTTCTTCTTTTTACTTTTCGCTGTCATTTTTATGAACGGACACTTCGCAGGAAACGTAGCCTTATATGGTGTTTTGAGGGGTGGGAATTATGTAAATAACCTCTCCGCGTGCACGCGCAGGTGGATAGAACAGGTGGAATTCATCATACGTACGCAGCTCATTTACACACTTTTCCTGAGGATAGAAGAGTTTGTTGAATCTGACGTGGCATGTTCGTACGAACGCTTCGTACGAACAAAAGTAAGAGAAATTTAGGATAAATATACGAACATGTTCTTGCATGAGGCCCATTGTTTAGAATATTGCAAGAATGTGGGAAATGTTTAAAATACCTTATTATATAAAATGTGTGTGTGTGTGTATGTATGTGTGTATATATACCGTATATATGTATATACATATATATATGTAT
>JBBPBX010049223.1:0-25445 GCA_038048925.1 Garcialebias charrua
CAACTATTATTGACATTTCACTATTTAATTTACATTTTATTTCATTATTGACAAACAGAGCGACTCCACCACCTCTTTTATTATTTCTGTTCATATGATATAATTCATACCCCTCGATGTGAATATTACTTGTGTTATCATCATTGAGCCATGTCTCTGACAGCGCTATTATTGTAAAAGTTCTATTTAACTGTTTTAAGTAATCTGTTATTTTGGATATGTTTGCATTTATACTTCTGCTATTAAAGTGAATAATAGAGAGAACTCCATTTGATATATTGATGTCATTAAACTGCTCTTCATTATAATATTCGCTATCTTTTATTACAGGGAAAAAATTTGCATCAATCACATTTTCAACATTATATATTTTAGGTTCTGAGTCTTCGTATGTTGTCATGTTCTAATGTATTTGTTCATTTCACTGTATATTTTATCCATTTGTAATTTTTCATCTCCTATGTTCATCCAGATCCGTCAGCTCTTTTATCATTTTAGGCTGAGACCCTTCCTTTGTTTTGATAAAGATGTATCCATTTCTTGTCCATGTTGATGCTATTTTGTTTTTGTTTTTTAACCACCTTGCTTCCTTTGCAATTTTTCCATTTTTTTTGGTAAGATGTTCATTTATGTAAACGTTTGATCCCTTCAGATTTCTTCTATTTTGCATAACATAGTTTTTTGTATACCTGCTAATGAACTTGACGACTACTGACGGTTTGAATCTTGGTGAATTACTGGGCAGGGTGTGACAGAACGAAATGTCCCCATAGTTTATGTTAATGTTCATGTCCTGTAAGAAAGTAACTACATGTTCCTCCAGAGTCTCTTGTTCTTCCTGAGATGCATTCTCAGTTGGGTCTTTGTTGGTAAGAGTTCTTGCATATGTCTGACACTTACTAACATCAAGTCCTGAGATCACCACGTTGTCTTGCTTTGTGTATTGTTCTAAGTCCTCTATTTTTCGTTCTAGTTCAGCAATTTTATTGTCTTTGCTAATTATCAGTTCTCTTATTTCTTTAACCAGACCGGCCTGGGAATCCATTTTTTTTGTTAAATTTTCTATTTGTCCACTCATAAAGTTGAGTGATTCTTTAAAGTCTTGCATTTCTACTGAGTTGTTTCCCTCCGGGTCTGGTGACTTTTGTCCTCTATTTCTCATATTTGCAGAGTCTGGTGACTTTTGTCCTTTACTTCTCGTCATACTTACAGAGCTTGTAATCTAATGGTAGCAGGTCTCTGGTTTGTTTGCTGAACCACGTGGCCCTTCCACGAGGCTCACAGGCCTAACGATGGTGGCTATGGCCCAGCAGTGCAGCACCCAGATCAGCAGTTATTAGAACAGAACTCACGGTTTCAGCAGCCTGCAGCAATCAGCACTATTATCCGAAGAGGTATTGCTCACTAGATCCGATGTAGCCCAGTTAGCACAGCACGTAGCTCCAATAGCTTCAGGCACAGCTCCGACACCAGCCCGGTCCCAGGCGGTGGTCCCCTGGCTCGCCCACGGCGCTCGGCCCAGCTCGAAGCCCCAGGTGGCGTTCACGGCTCTCGGCCTACTCACGGCACTCGGTCCAGCTCAAAGCCCCAGGTGGCGTTCACGGCTCTCGGCTCTCTCGCGGCGCTCGGTCCAGCTCAAAGCCCCAAGTGGCGTTCACGGCTCTCGGCTCTCTCGTGGCACACGGTCCAGCTCAAAGCCCCAGGTGGCGTTTACGGCTCTCGGCTCTCTCGCGGCGTTCGGCCCAGCTCGAAACTCCAGGCGGTGTTCACGGCGCTCGGTCCACAAACTCCAGGCGGCGTTCACGGCGCTCGGCACACGTGTACCACCGCGCTACCACTGTAGCGTGCTTTGTTGTATTCTTTCGCTGCAACAAAGCACCTAAGGCGTGCTAACCCGTAGCTACGCTAGGCTAACTCTCGGCAAAAACTCACGGACACATTGGCTTGTAGATTCATAATTCTGAATCGCATGTTCCAGTCCAATTTCCGCAGATTTTTCAGCGCTCCTCTCTGCACATCCAGCGCAAAAAACTGCAAGTACAAGCTCTCCAAATACTCCTTTGGAGGTAGTACTGGCAGGAGCTCGACTAAAAACATCCACTCTGCTCAGCCGCCATATTTAATGCTCAAGGGGAGCATTTGTGGGAGGAAACCGGAGTACCCAGAGAAAACCCACGCATGCACGGAGAGAACATGCCAACTCCACCCAGAGGGGCTCCCCGGACTGGGATCTGAACCAGGGCAACCTGGTCACTTAGAGGCAGCAGCTCTACCAACTGTACCACCGTGTTGCTCCTCATCAATCCAGGTAGATGAATCTATCAAGGTCCAGTCAGGTCCTCTGGACATATTGTTGTGTTTACTGATCACCAGGATCCAATATAGAATTATTCATCGAAAAAATTATGGAGTCACTAGTAAAGAGCAGAAATAAAGGAGGTTTTTTGTATGGTGACTTCAATATTGATCTGGGTAATAAGACCGATTCAAATAAAATAAGTACATTCATAAATTCAATGTATAGTATAAATGTATTTCCATCGATAACAAATCCAACAAGAATAACAACACATTGTTCTACAATAATTGATAATATAATTACTAATATAACTGATGCAAATATATTAAGTGGTATCTTGATGACTGATCTAAGTGATCATTTACCAGTTTTTACAATTTACAATAAAGAGGTTATAATTCCAAATACAACTGTAGAGAAGAAAACAATAACAAATACATGAATTAAAGCATTAAATAGACTAAAAAATTATCTAACAAAACAAAATTGGAGTGATGTCTATGTTGAAGATGTGAACAAAGCATACGATGAGTTTATGAACATTTTAAATGTGTTGTATAAGAAAAATTGTGTTAAAAAAATTATGTAAAAAAAAAAGGTACTGTTGATCATCCATGGATGACAACAGGACTGAGAAACGCTTGCAAAAAAAAGAACTATTTGTACTCTTGTTTTTTGAAGCATAGAACTCATGAGGCTGAAAGCAAATACAAAAACAAATTGGTGGGAATTACAGTATAAGGAAACAAAGAGGGAATATTACAGTGAACAACTAAGCAAAACAAGTGGTGAAATAAAATCAACATGGCGAGTTATAAATAATGTTCTAAATAAACACAAGGAACTAGTTTATCACAATGTTTTCTGAAAAATGGAAATGAAATATATGATAACAATGAAATTGTAAATGAATTTAATATCTATTTTGTAAATGTGGGATCAAACCTGGCAAAAACAATACCAGAAGTTGATAAAAATGTGAGCTACTTACTTAATGATCATAAAATCACTATGCTTCTATATAAAACTGAAAGAGACCAAATAATGATGGTAACAAAAAAAATTCTGATAAAAGATCTAAGGATTGGTATGATATGGACATGTTGGTTGTAAAAGACATAATGTCTTATGTCATTGAACCGTTCACATATATATGTAATTTGTCTTTTTAAACTGGTATTTTTCCTGATAATATGAAGGTAGCAAAGGTTGTCCCTATTTTCAAGAAGGGTGATACGTCTATATTCAATAATTATATACCAATTTCCTTATTACCACAATTTTCTAAAATTCTTGAAAAATTATTTGTGATTAGATTAGACAAAATTTTTGATGACTATAAAATTTTATGTAACAGTCAATATGGTTTTAGATCTAAAAATTCTACTTCTCTGGCTCTTATGGAATTGACAGCACAAATTTCCACAGCTATTTATCAAAAGCAACACTGTGTGGGTTTGTTTGTTGATCTAAAGAAAGCTTTTGATACAGTTGATCACACTATTCTCCTCGAGAAGTTAAATAAATATGGTATTAGAGGACTGACCTTGAAATGGGTATCTAGCTATTTGGAGTAAAGAAGTCAATTTGTACAGATAGACAACACCAGATCAAAACTTAACAGACTCACATGTGGAGTCCCTCAGGGTTCTATACTGGGACCTAAGCTTTTTATTTTGTATATACTGTAAATGATTTGGCAAAAGTGTCTGGTATTCTAAGGTGTGTTCTTTTTGCTGATGATGCCACCTTCTTTTATTTTGGTTATGATTTGAAAATAATGTTTGAGTCATTAAAACAGGAGATCTCAATATTACAAACTTGGTTTAGTTTAAATAAGTTATCACTGAATTTAGATAAGACTAACTATATGTTATTTAGCAAAAAGAAAATAGATACACTTTCTATCAAAATTGATGGTGTTGAACTAAGTAGAGTGGACGAGGTGAAGTTTTTGGGTGTTATTGTTGATGAACGATTGTCGTGGAAACATCATGTAAATTTTGTTAAAACTAGGCTACCTAAATCTATTGCTGTATTGTATAAACTAAAGGACTTGTGTAGGTTTTGATATGTATTTGTAGGACTTGGTAAACATTACAGCCAGTCCAGAAATCCAACACTCGTTGGACAGAACACGTACAAAAGTTCAAGAGTTCATAGAACATCTGGTAAGAACCGAAATAACAAGTCATTAATCCTAATTTTGTTTTCCTTCATGCGAGGGAAAAACTCTTACCCTCTGACGAGAAGCAGATAAGTTAAACTGTTTATGTTCCCTTGTAGGGAAGTACACTGTCCCTGCGTTTCCCAGAACTGTTTATTTCTTCCACTGACGGGACTGTGTACGTGTAACTTTCCTTCCCCTGTCGGGAAGTAAACTCCTCTAATGACGTCAAGTAAAAGTTATAAATGAACCTCCATTGCTATTCTGGACACAGATTCGGATTTGATTTGGTATAGACTGTTCAGCTGTATTTGTTCCATATTAACTTATTAAAAGAATTCCTCCTGCTGGCAAAGAGAAGAAAGGTCTCCTCGTCTCAATTATTTAATATGAGGATGAGTGTTTGCCTCAACAGTTGGCGCTCTAAACGTGGGTAAGCCGTCTGACCTCGGCTGCTTTTTTCCAGCTGAGACGGGAGATGCATGGGCCCTGGTAATTATACTTTGTTTTATAAAACGAGCTATTTTCCTTCTCAGCTGGTGGAAGAAGCCTGGTGAGGGCTTTTTGAACCCTTGTAATATAAAGGAGGACTTTTTGTTGCCAGCAAGAGCAGATATTGAAAAACTTGCAGGTTTTGGGCTGTTTGCATTGATTACAAATTGAATTTTAAATGGTTTACATAAGCTGACAGTCAAATTGGAAAATAATTGACTATTAAACAGCCTTTGGTGTCGACAGTAAAATACAGTTTTAAGTGCTTTAGGTTCATACTACAAGCACTTATATCTAAGTGAAACTGTATTTGGGTAACCGGTCTTATAAAAAGCTATGCGTATAGTGTTTGTGTGCACAAGGAGTTAAATATTAGCAACAAACGTAAGAGTAAGTTATGAAAAAAACTGGACGAGTTCCAGTCTCCTCTGTCTAGACAAGGAGTCTCCAGGCTCGAACCAGCAGACTGAGAGACAGCTCTGTTCATCAGGCAGTCAGAATGCTAAACACTCTGCCTGCTCTGCCCCCCCTCCCATTTGAACTGCCTTAACACTAAAACTTTCTCACACATTATCACTCAACACAAAGTTTTTCACTAAACTCTCGGTCATGTGCTCATACAGTTTGCACTAATTCTCATACTTGCACTAATGTCTGTATTACATCACTGCCTATAATCATAATACTGTTTACATTCTCTGTTTACATTTATTAATACTGTTTACTTTTATTACTACTGCTTACATGTAATTACTACTGTTTACATTTATTTACACTACTCTAATATCTACACCACTGCTGGTACATATACAGTGTGCTCTGAACGGTCTTATTTAGGGATGCCCAATGTGCCTTACTGCATATGCCACTTTTTGCCTCTATAACAGTGGTCCCCAAACTTTTTCCTGTGAGGGCCACATAACTTTTCCCTTCGCTGGTGGGGGGCCGGAGTCAGTTTTTAACAGGAAAAAGTGTGACGATTGCAGGAGTGCCTAAATCAGGGGTGCCCAACCTTTTTTGAACCAAGAGTTACTTTTGAAGTCGGCAGTTTGCCGAGAGCTACTCGTCCAGTCTCAGTATCAAAAAACAAAATTTTTCATCTCCCTACTCCTCACTTCTTTAAAGTAAATAAAACAGAACGTAATGTGTTGCTAGTTTTATTTAATTAAAGTATTTTATCAAAGTAAAATGACGCAATATTTGAAAAGCACACCATATTTTTTAAAGAAACGAATAAACAATGAACTGAACAATATAAAACTCCCTCATTTACACTAACTATTTACAAAAAGTGACTTACAAAGGTGCAGATTTACAAATCTCCAACAACTATTTCAAACCTCAATAAAACCTAAATATCAAAACTAGGCAGCTGCTCTGTGCAGCAGGATGGTGTCATCTGGTGCAAGCTGTATAAAATAAATGTGTCTCTACCTTAGTGGCACTTCTGACACTGAGAGGAGGAGGCGCGGGGCAGTATGAGGTGGTTGGGAGGCGCAGGCAGGTCTCCAGATGATCATCAGTCATTGTGGATCTGTTTTTGGACTTGATGATTTTCATGTGTGAAAAAGCAGACTCACACAGGTAGGTAGATCCAAAAAGTGCTGTTAAGTTCAAAGCACATCTTCGGATGTAAGGATACTTTTCTTCTGAGAGCAGACTCCAGAACTCTCCATCCACGCCAGGTGATACTCGAATTACAGATGAGGCAAATAGACTTTGAATTAGAATAAACAAAAAAATACTCCTCCTCCCACTCTGTGTGAAAATAATATTTATGTGAAAGGGAGACAATTCAACTTACTCCTTCATCTTTAAAAACTGTGTTAGGATATGCTAAGTACTTGGTGACCGTACAGTACTGTACATGTATTCATTTGTAAAAAAAAAAAAAAAAAAAAAAAAAAAAAAAAAATTACTATTGTTCTGGGGGCCGGACCAAATGTGGGGGCGGGCCGGATGCGGCCCGCGGGCCGTAGTTTGGGGAACACTGGTGTAGTAGCATTGCTGAAAATGTGGCATGCAAAACAAAACGCAGCTCCAGAGGATGGAGAGTAGAGCAGCCACGGTCTTTCGATGTACTCACCATTTGCCATCTTACGTTTAAAGTGAGATTTGGAGAAGAGACGTTTTTGATGCTTGTACACCCGTTCAGATGCTTGAAAACTAACGTTCATATTTTGGCAGCTCCCCGGTCCTCGCTCAGCCCAGTAAGCCCGCGCGGACTTGTCAATGTCCCCCCAAAGCGCAGGATCAGTACTGTACGGATCCACAGTTCCACCTGCTGAAGAAGTTCCTGCTTCCACCTGCTCTGACTCCTCAGATGCCAGTCCAGCCTGGACGGTCACGGCTGAAGGTTCTGGCGGGCTCGTGCAGCCGGTGTTAGCAAAGCTAACAGTTTGAGTAGCGGGTTTTGACCAGCGTCGGTGAATGACGCTCGCCCCCCCCCCCCATGCGTAAGATGCGTCAAAACTGGACCAATAATAAGCAATCATTTAAGATGGACATTTGACAGAACAAATTAAAACATTTTTCAAAGGCACTGTCAAAATCATTTTAGTCATTGGTTAAATTCTGACACTATCCGTTTACAAACAAACAAAAAACTTAGGGGGCGGGGCCCCTAAAATTCCGGGGCCCCGGGCTCCAGCCCATGTCAGCCCGTGCGAAAATCCGGGCGTGATTGTTTCATTCAACCTTTATTTAGGCAGGTTAATCCCATTGAGCCTCGAGGACTCATTTACAAGAGACCTGGCTACAAACTAAAGAATGATGACAACAACAACAGTAGATTTTCCTTGAACAATCACCTTGTCCTTCACAAGGGTCTGGTTTTAACCAGGCTAACATAAGAGAGAAAACAGACAGATTATAGAGCAAATGTAGAAAATCAAAAACAGGAACATGTCTGCATTGGTTTTTGCCAATGCATTTACTTTATTTGCCTAAATAACATATAGTAAAAATCATAAACTGTACCATAATTCACTGAAATACTTTTAAAGCAGTGGTTTGTTGGAGGTTCAACTACTTTTAAAATTTCCTGTATAGCAGCTAGGCATGCTGTGATGCTAACACTAGCTCATAGCTCATACATAAACAGGAACAAAGAGAGATTCTGGTTCTGCTTTTTCATCAAGTGTTGCTTCATACCTGTAACTGCAGCCATCACTCAGTTCTGCAGGATTGTCAGGGAGTTACCAACTCATTAAAAAAAAGACGAGTGACAATCACTTTATTTTAAGTTAGTTTTTTTAAAACACACATTTGCAACACGCTACAGAAGTTAGCGTTCAGATTAGTAGAAAGAAAATCACACTTGCTACCCGGCTAATTATCTCGCTAACATTAACTCTTCCGGTTCTTTATAGACCTCCAGCGGAACCAGAATTTGAAACTGGATCAGGTGTAGCTTTTCTGTCAGCTGATCCCAATAAAAGTTGTGGGCACCCCATTCAGCGATGTAAATAAACACAATATTTCCCATGGTTAAAAAAAATGAAATAAAATTATGCTTCAGATAATTCATATTTTCTAAATGTTCTTGATGCATGCCGTTCTTATTTTATGTTTAAATATTAATTTCTCATACATCTAGCTGTAAATAGTTTTTTCATGAATTAAAGGGATTTAATTTAGCACCATATTTAACATGGCAGGCCCCATGATCTAAGTCCTGCTGGCTTTAGTTCCCACCAACAAGAGAATGCGAAGACATTTGCTCTATAACCAAAACAGTCTTTTGTATATGATTCATGAAGATTATTGATCCACTAAAACAACAAAAATATAACAGCGGCTTTGTATTTTATCTGAAACCGATTTTTAATTGAAATAATTATGTGCATTAAATAAAGACGCCAGTTTTTATTTTAAATAGAATTTAAGGAAAGCTTAATATAGTATCTGATTGACTAATTCCAGCAGACAATGTGCAAGAGGCGGCATACACAGCTCACATATCCACAACATCCTTTTTTTAAGCTGCTTTTCCCTACAGTAGCAGGAAGCTGGTGCTTGTCTCCAGCATTCATTATACGCATTACGCAGGGTATACCTGAGCAGGTCGCCACACCATCCCAGAACCACAGAGAGACAAATGAGAACCATTCATGATCTAGAGGTAGGTTAGAGTTAACAGTTAACCCAACATGTAGTTTTTTGGCCTATTGGAGATAATGGGAGAACATGGAGAATACCCACACGTCCACAGGGAGAACAAAGAAACAAACATAGTCAGGTTGCCTTCTTGCTGTGAGGCGATAGCTTCAACCACTGCTCCATCATATTTACACACTACCTTTTGAATGGTGTTCCTATTGAGTTTGTAGATTCTTATAAATACTTGAGTATCGTGGTCGATTCGCTTTTAAGCCTCATGTCGAAAACTTGGTAAAGAAACTGAAGGTTAAATAGGTTTCTTTTTCAGAAACAGATCCTGTCTAACTCTGAATGCTAGGAAACACCTTGTAGCTGCTACTTGCCTTCCCTAACTACGGTGACACACGAACGTTCCTGCAAGCACCCTGCAAATGTTGGACGCTGTCTATCACGGTGCGCTAAGATTCATAACTGGCTGTAACTATCATACCCATCATTGCACCCTGTATTCACTGGTTAACTGGTCATCATTAACTTCATGCAAACTTTGTAATAAAAGTTGTAATAAAAATAGGAGACAATGGTTAAAGGTGCAGTCTGCAGTTTCTGTAGTGCAGTCTGTAAGTTTTCTAAAAATATATTTTTAACATATTTCTTCACTCTGTTACTATCTCCTGACAGACTGATGTTAGACAAAGTAATCTCTGAAAAAAACTATAGTCCCCTTGCTTCTCCAGGTGTTACTAAAAGCATTTCTAAATTCCCACAGTGACCCACCGTTAACCAGCCAATAAAAACAGAGCTTCTCACTTCTCACGCTCCTAACCCACGCCCCCGCCTGTCCCAGCCCCAGCGGCCGCGCACATTCTTGTTCAAAGGATTGCAAAGCGATGCAAAACTGTTTTGTATGTGACACAAATGTATTAAATTCCCCTTCTTCATCCCTGATCTGGACTTTTCTTTTGTTTTTTTTGCCCAAAGTCAAGTGATCGCTTCCTCCTCCACTGACTCCATGACTGAAATGAGGAAATGGATGAATTTGTCATGAGCGAATTAAACTCAGGTTCAACGTGGCTGCGCGAGACTCAGCAGATTTCATGGTGTTCTGGTGTGCTGGACCAGCGCTCCATGTTTTTATTTTTATTTTTAGAACGTTTTATTAACATATAAACACAGAACTTCGCAGCGGCTGCGACAGGACATGTAGTGGAGGCGGAGCTAAGAAGGCAGAGCTGAATTCAGCGAGAGCAAGGGGGAGCAGAGCCATATATGGCTCTGAGGGGGAGGGACCAGAATGCTTTCCCTGTTGAAAAATTTTCTAAGTGCTATGTTCTACAAAAACTGCAGAGTGCACATTTAAACTCAACCTTTATTACAGCAACTGTCCTATTACGCCAAATGTCATTACAGAGCCTGCATTTCCTCTTCCCAACACTTTCACAGCAACATCATCAATCAATCAATCAATCAATTTATTCATTTCAAAATTTAAAAACACAAGAATACTGTTTACAAAAAAACACAATATAAAAATAAAAATACATGAAATGAAAGGAGGCAGAAGAAGAAAAAAATCTTGTTATATCTGCCCCTTCTTCAACAAAATTAATTCATACAATCAATTCAAACAGCAATCACAAAAAATAAGATTATAAATGATTTCTCACATAATACCATATATAGTAGTAGTATATGATCTAATTTATGAGTATTTGTTCAAGAATTTTATTTTAATCATTTTCTTAAATATAGATATTGATGATGCAGTTTTAATATCAGGTTCCAAACCATTCCACAGTCTTATTCCCTGTACTAAAGTAGACCTGCTCTTTAAACTGGTTCTGTGTTGTGGCATAACAAAAAGATCTGTTCCCTTGAGATTATAAGTACTAGTCCTTTTTACAAAAAGCATTTGGATATTTAAGGGTAAATTGAAATTATGAGCTTTGTATAATACTAAAAGAATATTATAGTCAACCAAATCATAAAACTTCAACAACTTCAATTCGTAAAACAAAACATTTGATGGATGGCAATAATGTTTTCTTGCTATAATTCTTATGGCTCTCTTCTGTAAAATAAAAATAGGTTTGGTTACAGTTTTGCATGCTGTACCCCAAACATCTATACAGTAAATTAAGAGCGGGAGTATAATTGTATTGTATAAGATCATCTAGTGACAAGAAGTTATAATAGCAACAGAACATAACTGCATTAATTGTGTAATCAATCCTATGTAATAATATAGGAACGAGATCAGTTTTACTGATTTACCTATACATTAGATGTAAATTGAGCAGATTTTAACCTGACACAAATTATCATCAATAATTTACGGGTTCTAACTTTTTCAGATTAAATTATAAATCTGTGACTAGGTGATGAGATGTAAAATACAATGAAATGTTAATTTATGTTGGATCAGTAGAACTGAATCATTTAATTAACAAATCATTAATTAACATCACAACACATGTACATGGATTGATCGATCAGGTTTCCTATAATTATCGAATTATCTAAAATATATCGACAGATTCAACTTCAAAACAACAGACAAGTAATAAGTTGACATATTTACTTATTCTGCAGGCACGTTAAACTTAAAGTTTGTTACTGGCTTAGAAAGATAAAAAGTTTAGGAGGAGGAGGATGGAAGGAAAAAAGTTAGAGTCAGGGAGTTATCTTGACGGAAACATGGCAGCTTTCTGGCCGATCTCAGCTACAACGTCAGTACACTTGGCAAAGCATCTGACGACTTTGTTACCTCGTGAAGACGGTCAATCCCCCTTGGTCTAGTTGGTCAGTCCATTTACCGTTTTCAGCGTCTCCAGACGTCTGCTTCAACTCGGACCGCAGTAACGGCTTTTCCTGGTTTGATTTTTCAGAATAAAACTTTCCTTGGGAGGAAAATTCATTCAAATGGAGCTTAGAAGCTCAAAGTCAGATTCCACAGCGAGTGTGCTGTGAAAACCTTGCTGATAGAATGAAGTAATTGGCGTTTGACTGGCGTTCATCCAGCTTTCAGGAGAAGAACATAGTTTAACTTCCCTGGTGGACTGAAGAAAAGCAGGAAGTTAGGGTTTTTGTAGAGAGCTTGAAACAGTTCAATCCACTCCGCTCATTGACTGTTCACCAAAATAAAGGAGTGACTTTGCTCAGGTCAGAGAGTTGAAAATCTGAAGGTTGTGTAGGATAACAGAGGAAGATTGTTTTAAGAAAAGACAGACAATAGTCGCCAGTAATAAGATTACTGATTAAACTTTTCTCATTTCTAAACAAAACTGAACAAGTCATTTTGACATATTAATTCAACTTTGGACACAGTTTGATTCATCATATGAAGAAGTGACCATCATAGGTAACAGCATAAAACATGATCATACAATGACAAGAGTTATTCTGCTAATTAATTCTGAATTAACACAAATTAAAAGGAAGTCTTTTCTGAAATAATGCGTGAAATTATTATAATAAAATAGTGGTAAAGTGTCTTTCTGCAGGAATGAGTGAGAGGTGCTTCAATATAGTTCAGAGAGAAGTGACAAGGTGTAAAACCAGCTCAAAGATGAAGGCTTGTAACACTACACCTAAGCCTGCATCATGACTAAAAGCATATTACTTTAGTGGGGTAAATACAAAGCTGGGTAACAGTGTATATAAGCTGAGATGATGTATCATTGGTTTTACTTTTTGTTGAATGATTTCTGGAGGCTGTCTTTGGCATGTTGTTGTTTTATGTTTTCCCAGGAAGCAGGAATGTCAGCAGGTTTTGTATCATATGCTTTAGCAAACTCCTCGTTGTATTCTTTCATCACATATTTCCAAAAGTCTGAAGCCTCTAGACTCTTATCTGGAGGAATATTCCACTCTGGAAATATTTTCCTATATTCTTTGTAAGGATGATATTCGTCATTTGTTTCATTGCAGCAAAATGTTCTGTTACCGATCACAGAGGAAGAACAAATGTCAGTGGTAAGTTTCTCTGACTGTGTCTTTATATATCCACGAATCCCCTGTGGTCGATGCAGTGAAGCAAAGTGTTTGGTGTGGGCTCTTCCTCCTGCCTCACAGGGAACTTTACAGAACGGACACTGTTTGCCACAACCAATAACTCTGGTAAAAAGCTCATTCTGGGGGTTCACATGGAGACGTGTGAGTTTTGTTTCAAAGGGTGTGTTTTTAAATTTCTCTCTCAGAGATTCTTTCATGTCCTTCACAGACTCTATTAACCAGTGAGCAAACTGGTCCTGGTCAGCATTGTTCAGGATCATGAAGACACCAAGTGCATCCTGGGAAATCACCAGTTTGTCACCAAGTTCTTTGCAGATATTTTCAACAAATGTCTTCAGGCTGCCAGTTGTTTTTGCTTTAGCTGATTTGATTGCACCAGTAATACAATCAATTTGTGCCTGAATGTGTCTTTCCTCAAATTTACCAATTGCAGAAATGTTTTTGAAGTTCTCCTTTATTTTCTCAAATATCTGTAATTTAACATAATCTTCATATGTCTGGATGTAGCTTTTATAGATTTTGAAATCTTTCTTTGAAATCAAGTTGAGCAAAACTGAGTACTGAAAGTCCATTTGTGTGCTGAACTCCTGTCTTTTCAGCATTTCATCAACAATATTAAGACCCAGAGCTCGATTGACAAAGTCTTCAACAGCAGGTTTCAGACACTGGTTGGTGAACTCGTCAGCTTTCTTCTGGCACTGGTCTCGTTCATGGAACAGATCTTTAAAATCTGCACAGAACTTCTCCTTGTTTTTCTGCAGACATTTGTAGGGATCATTTTCTTGTATGAAATCTTCATGCAATTTCCGAAACTTTCTGGCTGCAAATCCACAGATATGTTGTTTTAGAGAAACTTCAAACTCAATGTCTGTCTTCAAATCTTGATTGTTTTTCAAACTTTCATCAATGATATTCAGGATTTCCTGAACGTAAGTGTCATGGTAATTGGTTTTTCTGGTCATTTTTTCATTTACAAATTCAGTACAAGAATTTATAATGCTGTTTGCCATTTTTTGAACAGCCATCACATAATCTTCAATTTGGAAAAACTTGCTCACTTTAAGTTTGAATTTATTGTAATATCCTTCAGCTGTGTATTTGAACGTTTCACACCCGCATTGCTCAAGAGTTTTTTCACTCAACAACTGACATGCATTACTCCCTTTATGTGACAGATTGGTTCTCAAACAGAGTGATACACTGTTTAAGACATTTGTTGGGGTTATTTCAGTGACAGACATACTATTCACTGTCTCAGTCCACATTTTATTAAATTCTTCATCCAGCTCTTTGTCTGTCATCTGAACCTTTTTCTTCCGACATTCATCAATTAATGCACAAACTGCTTTTTCAATTTCTTTAGTATAATTTGCTCTAATTCTGTGAAGCTCTTTCATTCCCTGTTTGATGTCAGCTGCTGCTGTGAGCTGGTTAATAACAGAGCTTTCCATTTCTCGTCGAAGGCTCTTGATGCTGTTTGAAAATTCTTCTCTGTGTCCCTCAACCAGATGAACATGACCCTCTGGCTGCTCAAAGTATTTTTTCAGCTTGTTGAGCAGTTTTGTCTCCCTTTCAGAAAGCTCTTTGGCTGCTTCACTTTTCAACTGAGTGATAAAATCTCTAAGGTCAGTTAGCTCAGATTTTGTAGCAACTGTACCAAAATTAGAAATTCTTGTTTCTGCATTGGTAACCCAGGTGTACATTGCTTTTTTGAACTCCCACTCCCATTGGTTGAACTCTGTGCAGAGCTTCATGTATGCATCAGCTACCAGGCTGTTTCTGAAGCTGAAGATGAAGTTTTCATGTTTTACTGCAGTCCACAGGCTCGTCATCCACTCACTGAACTCTAAGATATTATTGGACGTTGACCCAGACATTTCCAGCTGTTGGATGATGTTTTTCTTGAGCTCATAGACAGCCTCGCTGTATCCTGCATTGACTGCTGCCATTGGTGGGTTTCCATTCCAGAGTCCAGGAATGTAGCTGTTCCCAGTGTCTGGATTGTACTCCATCACATCAGTGAAGCTCTTGTTCTTCTCTTTCTTTTCCATTTTAGCTGCTGCCTGGGTCATCTCATTCAGCTGTTGTAGGAGCAGCTTCCTGTCTCTGAGGTTCTTCTCATGGGCTGAAACATCTGAAACGTTCTGGTGAACAAACTGACATTTAGGTTTTTTACCAACCTCCTTCATCCTGAGGAAAGCATGCACCACTATCTGCAGGATGTCTTTCATCTCTGTTGAATTCTCCATTGCAATATTGATAATGGTGACATCACTCAGCCCAACAACAAGTGTTGCAAGCTCATTGTCATGTTCGTGACTGTCATCCAGTTGTGCCAGTTCTGGTGACTTTAGGCCTTCAGTGTCAATGATCACCATGAAGTCACAGTTGAGATCTTTTTTTACATCTTCATTGACTTTGATGAGCAGCATGAAGGCACCTCGAGTGCATCGACCACTGTTGACTGCAAACTGAACTCCAAACATGGTGTTAAGGAGAGTGGACTTTCCTGTGCTCTGAACTCCAAGAACTGTGACAATGAGGATCTTGTTCTTTGGAGACACCAAGTCATTGAGCTGAGAGAGAACATCACTCACCCATCTGAGGGGAATGTTGGATTCCTCTCCATCTACAAGCTCAAGAGGAAATCCATCCAGCAACAACTGAGCACAGAGTGTGGGCAGATGCTGCAGGTGTTGACGGGATGGGTCTGTTTCTGGAAGGTAAAGAGAAGCTTCATAGATCTGACCCATTTCACGGAAGAAGTTTTCAATTCCCAGTGAGCTGCTGGAAAGTAGTTTGTCTATTTCTTTAATCTCTTCTTTGTTCTCAGAATCCTGGCTTTTTTCCTTGTAACACTCTCTGAGTCCAGACAGTTTTATACAAGAGTGGTCATCAAGGTTCATCCGCATCCATTTCAAGAAATAATTCCTCTCAACTCCAGGGATGGATATTGCATTGATGAAGCGTGTCATTGCTGGTGACATCTCATACAAATTCTGTTGTCGCCGTAGTTTTAGTTTCAGTTCCTGGAGATCACTTTTGTATTTCTCTATGTTTTCTGAGCCAACTTTTTGAAGCCGAAACTCTTCTTTCTCTAAACAAGTCAGTTCTTTCCATATGTGTCCTTGCAATGGAAGCTGGTCTTCTTTGTATGTTGGTATATCTTGAATTTCTGCAATGATGGCGTCTGCATTCATCTTTCCTGCTTGGCACTCTGGAGAGTCTTCATCAACTAAGATTCCCAGGTCATGTGCAACGGCTGCCATCTTTTCTATGGACATTTTCATCATTGGTTTATCAACAACATTGCTGACAATGTTTTTCAAATAATTCACAAAGTCTGCTTTATTTACATTTTTTGTTTTTATGATGATGTTCCTGTCAGACAACCCCAACCTGCTTTTCATCTTCTGTAGATCATCTAAACAGAAGTTTCGGCTTTGTTGGTTTCCCACTAAGAACATCCGTGCTTTGTGGTTTGTGTTAGTCAGCAGTTCACACTCAGGGTCCAGCTGGTCAAAGAACACAAAAACTGCAGCAGAGGTTTGACACAAAAAGGAGTATTGTGTTTCAAATGAAGCAATGTCCCCACGAAGGTTAGCTATAGCAACTGGCTCACTGAAGATATCCATGTTTTTGTTTCCACAGGGAAGGTACCTGCTGATTTCAGTCAGTCCATTGGAGATTCTTCTGGGAGTGTTGCCACACTCCATGTTGTGGTGAACAAAGGTGTCATGGTACTGTTGAGAATTACTCAGGAGTTTATTGAGGATCTCTGATTTGGACAACGAGCACTCACCCAGTCTCACAAAGGAGACCATTGGAAGTTCAGAAAGAACAATTCTTTCTTCTATGAAGCCCTTGGATTCTGAGAGAGACAGAGGTCTGTACTTCTTCACAATGTCTCTCATGGCCCACAGCATGAGCGTGCACTGGTTTGTATCACAGTCAGGAAGCAGCAGAGGCACAGAGAACTGACACATGGACATTTTTAGAGCCAATTCTTGCTGAACAAAACCATCAGAACAGTGAAAGAGAGCAGTGATTATATCAAGAGGGTTTAACATGTCATCAGATTTGTGACTACCAAGCAAATTATTGAGATCTAATTTTGGAGTCTCTGATGTAGATACACACTTCACATTTCTAGCTGTCACATTAACCATCATCAGTTTCTTTAGAAAATACCATGGAAGGTCTGTTTTACACTTGGCAGGTTCGTCAGTGATGGTCTTCTCATTGATCTCAAGTATCTTGCTGAGTGAGATCTTCTCTCTGTTGTACTGATCCAACCCCAGATCCTTCAACAGCCTCCCCAGGTCACGATCTATCAACATAAAAATGTATATTTTAGAGTAGTAAAAAGTATTTAAATTGAGTTTAAATATGTACATTTAAAATGTAGATCTAAATAAATACCATATGTTATGTATGGATAAAATATTTTTCACACAATAATCAAACTATATTTTACTACAGTTAAAGCAATTCAGATGTATTAATGCATTACAACTTTCTTAATCAGAAAATCTACGGAGCCCCCCAGGGGACGTGGAAATAAAAAAATTCTTTGCGTGCGCACGCAAACGTTTGCGTGAGCACGCAAAACTATTGCGAGGTAACGCAAAACCTTTTGCGTGGGAGGAACGCAAAACCCTTTGCGTTCCCACGCAAAAGGTTTTGTGTTACAGACACTATGAAACAAGCATGCCACGATAGCTCAACTAGTAACGCATCGGCTTGCCGCTCCAAACCTCACGGGGTCGATTCTCGGTTGGGACAACTTTTTTTTTTAGATTATTTATTCATTCCAGATTAAGAAAACAGAAGAAAACTATTTACAAAACAACAATAAAAACTTTCAATTATATAATCATTCCTCTTTCTTATTTTGCTTAATGGTTTTTAACTCATCCCTGAAATTCTGACACACAATCACAAGTTCAGAGGGACAGACAGAGCGCAGGCTGCTGCGTCGGCTCGAACGAGGAAGTCACAGCTGATTCCACGAGCTTGAACGTGAAATATACAATGGAAAATTACTTTTACCACTGCAGCACACACTGGACATCCTTATATTTAAGGCTGATTTCAAAATTCAATTAAATTGAGTGTACTGTCTGCTCCATTGTCGTAATGTTGAGCCATTTTAAACAACAATGCTGCAGATAATACATGTTTTTATTGTGTTTATTCTGTGACACAGTTCACACTTGAACTTGTGATTGTGTGTCAGAATTTCAGGGATGAGTTAAAAACCATTAAGCAAAATAAGAAAGAGGAATGATTATATAATTGAAAGTTTTTATTGTTGTTTTGTAAATAGTTTTCTTCTGTTTTCTTAATCTGGAATGAATAAATAATCTAAAAAAAAAAGTTGTCCCGACTGGGAATCGAACCCGTGAGGTTTGGAGCGGCAAGCTGATGCGTTACCAGTTGAGCATGCTTGTACCAGAAGGTCCACATTCCTTTTAAAGAATGGCGTCTGTAACGCAAAAGGTTTTGCGTTACCTCGCAATAGTTTTGCGTGCGCACGCAAAGAAATTTTTTTTTTCCACGTCCCCTGGGGGGCTCCGTAGAAAACATCCCATTTTTAAATATAGAAAAAAATTAATGTACTGTAGTTATAATTACAATACTAGTTTTATTTCACATTTCTAATTATTTCAAAGGTATATTTTTTCTATTCACTTTTTAATACTATCAAAATTCAAAAAAATATTCTGTGGTATATTACTGGCGGCTGGATTTAGGCAGTAGGGAGGGAAATTTAAACATGCTGTTCTTTCTAACACTATCCAGCTCCTCTTGGAGGAGCCCATAGTGTCCCCAGTCCAGAGAGTAAATACAATTCCTCCAGCAAATTCTGGGTCTGCCCAGAATACCTAAACAAATGTAGGTACCTATACAAAATATTTGAATAAAGTACAGTGTTTCCCCTAGTTAACTTGCTATGGCGGGGTGCTCATCTCATCCATGATTTTTGTTGAATGGGGGACGGTCACATGTCTGAGTGCAGCTTGTTATGAGTGGGGGCGGGGGGCATTCAGCATGAGGGAAGAGGTAACGTGAGTGCTCCCTTTAGCTTTTTAGCTAGAAAGTCTGTATTTCGCGCTGCTAGTTTAGTGCTATGCCAGTGCCGGGTGGGTGGGTAGGTCAAGTTTGGTTTGGTAGGCGGGGTGCTCAGTTCTGTTGACGGGATGGGGCACCCCGCTTGTATAATGGTAGGGAAAACACTGAAGTAGATGCTATTTCCTGCATTTTGGTGTAGCCTATTTTAACGGGTTGTTAAACATCTACATTTACCTATATTTGTAACCTATACCTCATTATCACCTCCTCCCTGGGCTAACCCCTTACCGGAGGGGTTTGAGTGTCCCAATGATCCTAGGAGCTGTGCTGTCAGGGGCTTCATGCCCCTAGTAGGGTCACCCAAGGCAGACAGGTCCTAGGTGAAGGACCAGAGAAAGTGCAGCCCAAAGATTAAAATAAATGGAGTCAATGTTCCCTCGCCCGGACGAGGGTCACTGGGGCCCCAGAGCCGGGCCCGGAGGTGGGGCACGCTGGCGAGCACCTGATGGCCGGGCTTATACCCATGGATCCCGGCCGGGCACAGCCCGAAGAGGAGACGTGGGTCCCCCTTCCCATGGGCTCACCACCTGTGGGAGGGGCCAAAGGGGTCGGGTGCAATGTGGGATGGGTGGTGGCCGAGGGCGGGGACCCTGGCGGTCTGATCCTCGGCTACAGAAGCTGGCCATTGGGACATGGAATGTCACCTCTCTGGTGGGGAAGGAGCCTGAGCTAGTGTGTGAGGTTGAGAGGTTCCGGCTAGAAATAGTCGGACTCACCTCAACGCATGGCTCTGGCTCTGGAACCAGTTTCCTTGAGAGGGGTTGGACACTCTTCCACTCTGGAGTTGCCCCTGGTGAGAGGCGCCGAGCAGGAGTGGGCATACTTGTTGCCCCCCATCTTGGTGCCTGTACGTTGGGGTTCACCCCGGTGAATGAGAGGGTAGCCTCCCTTCGCCTACGTGTGGGGGGACGGGCTCTGACTGTTGTTTGTGCCTATGCGCCAAACGGCAGCTCAGATTACCCACCCTTTTTGGAGTCCTTGGAGGGGGTATTGGAGAGTGCGCCTCCTGGGGACTCCCTTGTTCTACTGGGGGACTTCAACGCTCACGTGGGCAATGACAGTGAGAACTGAAGGGGTGTGGTTGGGAGGAACGCACCCCACTGACAGGGGCGGCCGGCCAATAGAGGGCGCCATTTTGCATTTTGCAAAATAATAAAAATGAAATAATAAAATAAAAATATTTTGAAATATATGCATATATGTTTTTAGCCCCTTCCCTGGGCTGCCACCTTACCGTGGTGGAGGGGTTTGAGTGTCCCAATGATCCTAGGAGCTATTCTGTCAGGGGCTTCATGCCCCTAGTAGGGTCACCCAAGGCAGACAGGTCCTAGGTGAGGGACCAGACAAAGTGCAGCCCAAAGACCCCTTATGATGAGTAAAATAAATGGACAAAATGTTCCCTCGCCCGGACGCGGGTCACCGGGGCCCCACTCTGGAGCCAGGCCCGGAGGTGGGGCACGTTGGCGAGCGCCTGGTGGCCGGGCTTTCACCCATGGAGCTCGGCCGGGCACAGCCCGAAGAGGAGACGTGGGTCCCCCTTCCCATGGGCTCACCACCTATGGGAGGGGCCAAAGGGGTCGGGTGCATTGTGGAATGGGTGGTGGCCGAGGGCGGGGACCCTGGCGGTCTGATCCTCGGCTACAGAAGCTGGCCATTGGGACATGGAATGTCACCTCTCTGGTGGGGAAGGAGCCTGAGCTAGTGTGTGAGGTTGAGAGGTTCCGGCTAGAAATAGTCGGACTCACCTCAACGCATGGCTCTGGCTCTGGAACCAGTTTCCTTGAGAGGGGTTGGACACTCTTCCACTCTGGAGTTGCCCCTGGTGAGAGGCGCCGAGCAGGAGTGGGCATACTTGTTGCCCCCCATCTTGGTGCCTGTACGTTGGGGTTCACCCCGGTGAACGAGAGGGTAGCCTCCCTTCGCCTACGTGTGGGGGGACGGGCTCTGACTGTTGTTTGTGCCTATGCGCCAAACGGCAGCGCAGATTACCCACCCTTTTTGGAGTCCTTGGAGGGGGTATTGGAGAGTGCGCCTCCTGGGGACTCCCTTGTTCTGCTGGGGGACTTCAACGCTCACGTGGGCAATGACAGTGAGACCTGGAGGGGTGTGGTTGGGAGGAACGGCCCCCCTGATCTGAACCCGAGTGGTGTTCTGTTGTTGGACTTCTGTGCTCGTCATGGATTGTCCATAACGAACACCATGTTCAGGCATAAGGGTGTACATATGTGCTCTTGGCACCAGGACACCCTAGGTCGCAGTTCGATGATCGACTTTGTTGTCGTCTCATCTGATCTGCGGCCGCATGTCCTGGACACTCGGGTGAAGAGAGGGGCGGAGCTGTCAACTGACCACTACCTGGTGGTGAGTTGGCTCCGATGGTGGGGGAGGATGCCGGTCAGACCTGGCAGACCCAAACGTATTGTGAGGGTCTGCTGGGAACGTCTGGCAGAGTCTCCCGTAAGACGGAGCTTTAACTCCCACCTCCGGGAGAGCTTTGAACACGTTCCGAGGGAGGCGGGGGACATTGAGCCCGAGTGGGCCATGTTCCGCGCCTCTATTGTCGAGGCAGCTTATCAGAGTTGTGGCCGCAAGGTTGTTGGTGCCTGTCGTGGTGGCAACCCTCGAACCCGGTGGTGGACACCGGCGGTGAGGGATGCTGTCAAGCTGAAGAAGGAGTCCTATTGGGCCTTTTTGGCCTGTGGGACCCCGGAAGCAGCAGATAGGTACCGACAGTCCAAGCGGCATGCGGCTCGGGTGGTTGCTGAGGCAAAAACTCGGGCGTGGGAGGAGTTCGGAGAGGCCATGGAGAATGACTTCCGTACGGCTTCGAGGCGATTCTGGTCCACCATCCGGCGTCTCAGGGGGGGAAAGCGGTACGCGACCAACACCATTTATGGTGGGGATGGCGTGCTGTTGACCTCAACTCGGGATGTTGTGAGTCGGTGGGCGGAGTACTTCGAAGACCTCCTCAATCCTACTGGCACGTCTTCCACTGAGGAAGCGGAGCCTGGGGACTTTGGGTCGGGCTCTCCAATCTCTGGTGCTGAGGTCACCGAGGTGGTTAAAAAGCTCCGCGGTGGCAGGGCTCCGGGGGTGGATGAGATTCGCCCTGAGTTCCTTAGGGCTCTGGATGTTGTGGGGTTGTGTTGGCTTACGCGACTCTGCAATATCGCGTGGACATCGGGGGCAGTTCCCTTGGATTGGCAGACTGGGGTGGTGGTTCCCCTATTCAAAAAGGGGGACCGTAGGGTGTGTTCCAACTATAGGGGGATCACACTCTTAAGCCTCCCTGGTAAGGTCTATTCAGGGGTTCTGGAGAGGAGGGTCCGTCGGATAGTCGAACCTCGGATTCAGGAGGAGCAATGTGGTTTTCGTGCTGGTCGTGGAACACTGGACCAGCTCTACACCCTCAACAGGGTCCTGGAGGGCGCGTGGGAGTTTGCCCAACCAGTTTACATGTGCTTTGTGGACTTGGAAAAGGCATTCGACCGCGTCCCTCGGGGGGTTCTGTGGGGGGTACTCCGGGAGTATGGGGTACCAGGCCCATTGATATGGGCTGTTAGGTCCCTGTACGACCGGTGTCAGAGCTTGGTCCGCATTGCCGGCAGTAAGTCAGGCTCGTTTCCAGTGAGAGTTGGACTCCGCCAAGGTTGCCCTTTGTCACCGATTCTGTTCATAACTTTTATGGACAGAATTTCTAGGTGCAGCCAAGGTGTTGAGAGGATCCGTTTTGGTGGCCTTAGAATCGCTTCTCTGTTTTTTGCAGATGATGTGGTCCTATTGGCTTCATCAGATCGTGATCTACAGCTTTCGCTGGAGCGGTTTGCAGCCGAGTGTGATGCGGCCGGGATGAGGATCAGTTCCTCCAAATCCGAGGCCATGGTCTTGAGCCGGAAAAGGGTAGCATGCCCTCTCCGGGTCGGGGAGGAGGTCCTGCCCCAAGTGGAGGAGTTTAAGTATCTCGGGGTCTTGTTCACGAATGAGGGAAAACTGGAGCGTGAGATCGATAGGCGGATAGGTGCAGCATCCGCAGTGAAGCGGGCGCTGTACCGGTCTGTCGTGGTGAAGAGAGAGCTGAGTCGAAAGGCAAAGCTCTCAATTTACCGATCGATCTACGTTCCCACCCTCATCTATGGTCATGAGCTTTGGGTTGTGACCGAAAGAACGAGATCTCGGATACAAGCGGCTGAAATGAGTTTTCTCCGCAGGGTGTCTGGACTCTCCCTTAGAGATAGGGTGAGAAGCTCAGTCATCCGGGAGGGACTCGGAGTAGAGCCGCTGCTTCTCCACATCGAGAGGAGCCAGTTGAGGTGGCTCGGGCATCTGGTTAGGATGCCTCCTGGACGCCTCCCTGGTGAGGTGTTCCGGGCATGTCCCACCGGGAGGAGACCCAGAGGAAGACCCAGGACACGCTGGAGGGACTATGTTTCTCGGCTGGCCTGGGAACGCCTTGGGATTCCCCCAGAGGAGCTGCTCCAAGTGGCTGGGGAGAGGGAAGTCTGGGCCTCCCTACTTAGGCTGCTACCCCCGCGACCCGACCCCGGATAAGCGGAAGAAAATGGATGGATGGATGGATATGTTTTTAGTTGTGTAGGATAAATATTTTATGAGTAATGATGAGTTATATTGTTTGTTTCAAAAAACGTTTTCTGATTGATGACGTATTTCTAGTTTTGGGGCGCTCTTATCTTATCCATTCACTGTAGTTATAACTTGCACATGCGCAGTTATTCCCCGACGTTACAAAACAATGGGACGATGCTGGGCACAGTTTTATACGCCCTGGACACGTACAACGTGATCTCTCTGCCGATCGCCATGCTTCCGGTCGTTTATTTATTTATTTAAATTTTTTTCAGGCTGGCTGCAGGTACGTTTTAAATCATTGAAAGCCTAATGACCCAAGAAAAAAGCCTTCAGCTGACTGTTTATTGAATTGGTTTTAGAGCTAGCATGCTAATGCTAGCCATTATCTAATGCTTATATTATTACTATTCCTGACTGCCTCTCAACAAAATTTAGATGGCTGTTTGTGAAAAATGCCTTCAGCTGACTGTTAATTCTAAAAGTGGCAACTGGTGAATTTGTTTTTTTCTTTGTTTGTTTGTGGATGATGCCAGTGCTAGCCTCCAGGTTACTGGATTCTGCTGGCTACATTTATTTCTCAAACATTAATAATTTTATATACTAAATGTCACTGGTGGAGTTTTACTATTTCTTAAAACTGTATTGATCTGCAGAATGAAAACAAAGCCTCTTGCAAGTAGAAATGCAGAAATGTTTTAATCTCTTATTTTCCTTTTTCTTCTTCTTCTTCATGTTTTTCATACTTA
The DNA here is from genome assembly GCA_038048925.1 of Garcialebias charrua. NCBI lineage: Eukaryota > Metazoa > Chordata > Actinopteri > Cyprinodontiformes > Rivulidae > Garcialebias > Garcialebias charrua. Next base: position 24,542 of record JBBPBX010049223.1, read on the forward strand.
GAGTGGAACAAGCATCCAGGACCATGTTGGTGCCATCAACTTCACTACACAGCCTACTTGCTGTTGGGACAGAGGAGGAGCACCAGCCACAAGTTCTTCATTGTTCTGGACAAGCAGGTCATACCATGCAAGTCAACCAGCTCACTTGGAGCTTTTGATGAACTTTTTAAGGCTCACTTTGTATTTGGAACTGTTTAAAATCAAATGCTCCACAACATGTACGTCTTCATGCAAACAGCCGTCTATAACATAGCTGTTGGCAATGTGGGAATTTATTTACACAATTATTTATTTACTCAATTGGTGTCCATCACATTTATTCAAACACGTGTGTTTATCTTGAGATAATATTGCACCTTCATGTACAGTATTTCACTTCTGAATGTCATTATTGTAAAATGTTAACTCCAAAAGATTGGTGGTTGCAGTTATTTTTCATTCAACCTTTATTTAGTCAGGTTAATCTCATTGAGCCTCGAGGACTCATTTACAAGAGAGACCTGCTACAAACTAAATAATGATGACAACAGCAACAATAGATTTTCCTTAAACAATCAACAATAGACAATCATAAGAGAGAAATATAGATTTTTTTTTTTACAAATTAAAACAAAGTAGCAAAGCATTATAAGGTAGATGTAGAAAATCAAAAACAGGAACATGTCTGCATTGGTTTTTGCCAGGATTCCAACAGATTCTTAAAACCATTTAGAGAAGTCAAGGTCGAGAGCTTCAGATCTTTTTGTAAGATATTCCATGAAGCAGGAGCAGAGTAGGAGAAGGCCCTTTTTCCAAGTTCAGTCCTCACTGACGGAACACTGCAGGTAATCATGTCCTGAGAGCGCACGCTGTAGCTGCACTCACGCAAAGACATGTAGGAGGAGATGTATGAGGGCAGCAGACC
>JBBPBX010049224.1:0-16793 GCA_038048925.1 Garcialebias charrua
TTTCAGGCTCAGGATTTTTTTTCACTTTAAGCCCTGACTTATATTGGTTATACAATTATTATGAATTAATGGACACTAATTAATCAGATTGAACTTTCTCTTTAATGTGTGTTAATTCAGAATTGATCTACAGTATATTTTGTCATTTTAATGATGATCTGTTACTTTCATGAGCTTTGACCTTCTGCTGGTTTTATTTCTGCAAGAACAAGCAGGTTCTGAATCTGGGACGTAAAGGCTGTGCTACTTCCTTCTCTGTTTTGTCTATGAAGTTAGCCATAATATTCTCGGTGCTCACAACCGGTCCATCTGGCTGTTTATGTAAACAGTTTTCCTGTTGTCCGTCAAGAGTCTTTCTGCCTATGGGATCAAACTTCCATCTTTTATTTTGTTAAACCAGCCTGTGGTCGTTAAGGAGGTGGGTCAGACCCCACCTCCCCTATAAATCGGCACTTCCTGCATTTTGCTTTAGTTTTTGGAGAGAACTAACTGACAACTGGTTTTCTCTCCTCTGGGAAAGCTGGAGACGTTCCGGTCATGTGTCAACTCGACCCACGTCTCAGCTGGAATCATAGTAAAGCCTTACTGTGATCCTTTCACTCATTTCTGAAAGAATTTGTTTTCTGAAGTTTATTTTGAAAATCCGTCAGTGCAATTGGGGCCTGTTCCTGCCGGTGAAAGCGTGCTCCTGGCTCGTCTGATCCAGTCATACACGCACGAAGTCGACTGGACCTCAACGGGACAACACAGTCCGTTAGTGTCCACCAACTTCTCTGTCCTCACCTCCAAGGGACTATCGTCACCAGGTAAAGAGGCTTGTTTGTATGCTGCACGTGTCGGAGGTACAGCCGGATCCGTATGGGAAGGTGCCACTCTGGTTGTTTTCAAAATAATTAACTTCCGTTAACTTAGCTTTCATTCATCTTCTTCCTCCTATTTTCTTATTTTTCATAAGCTTTAATCTGTCAAGTAATGTGCCAACAGTTTAAGTTTCTAACTGTCTGTTTGTTTTAATTTGAATTCTTGTCAACGTAGTTATTAAATCAGAGCTAATATCGATACAAATGTTTAATGTAATTTTTGTGATAGTTTCAATAAAAGGTCTATTTTCTGATAGACCAACATAAGTTGAAGCCTCTCGTGAAATTACATTTCTGGCTAATCACAGTAAAAGCAATTTAGTATCGGAAAAAGGAAGAACTCGCGCATTGGTGGCAGTTTGTGCAGTTAAACTCTGTTCAGACCCGCGCATCTACAATAATGGTGGCTCAGTAAGTGTTTAAATACCTTACCACACCATTATTTCATTACATTTGGTGGCTCGTCCGAGTTCCTAGAACGATTATTAAGTTGTTTTGTGTAGCTTATTATTGTTACGGTGTTGTTGGCATTAGTTTGCATCCTGTTGTGGACTTATGGAATGGTTTTGGCTGGTGAGTGTCTCAGAGATTGCTAATCGTGGCATTGTCTGGGGCGTTTCCCGTTAGAATTGTTCTTTCTTTCACTTTTGAACGTGTGCTTGGAGCGGATGAATGAATGTGTCTGTTTTTGTGAGACGTTTCGTTACGTGTCGCGAGGCTGCATGCATTTTTCTTTGTTGTGACCGCCGTGTCACGGCTCTGCTTCATGTTTATTACTCCTGCGGTTTGCTGTTGATGGTCTGTTCACTCATTTGCTGCTCCATTTTTACCTAATCTGTTACAACGTGTTGTTAGCCGAGGTTCGGGTAAAGCCCACTCAGCTTTTGGGCCGGACCGAGATCCGGTTCCGAGTGACGTAAAGTCCGCTGTTGTACACAGTAGCGTACTGCCTTCTCTGGAGGGCGTGGGAGTTAGTGTTGTGCTCATTTACAGAGTTTTCTGCGGTGTAAAAATACGTTTATTTTGTGATAGTGGGTCTAGAACCTTGGGTCGAGCTAATGCTAAAAGCGGTACCGGGACAAGATGGCTGCTTAAAGCGCTGTGATTGGTCCATTGTGTGTCGTGTTCAAGAACGTTGGTTTCTGTAGACTGCTGGTTGTCAGATTCATTTATGTACACATTTCTGACGGTTTATTTGTGTTGTTTGAGTTCTATGCACGTGATATCGTCGAAGACTGGCTTAACCGCGGTGTTTTGCGATATTTATGACTGTTTTAGAACGTTGAAAAGTCCGTTCCACGCTTTTGTTCGACCGACCATAGGTCCGTGAACACACCGCACCGCTCGAACGGCGCGTCACACGTGGGCGGCGTTAGGTTTGGAAGACACAGTTTCCCATGAACACTTGGGTTTTAGAACTACAGTTCTGTCTTCGCTGTGATTGGTCGATTACGCTGTAAGTGTTGACGCTTGCGCAGTGGGTGAAGCCCCGCTCCTCGTCAACTTTCACTTCAGCTGCTTGTCCCAGACAAGTTTCAGGCTTGTTTGTCCATTACTGTCATTGAAAAGACTGCTTCATCGCGGTGTTTTTGAGATGTTGGTGGATGTATGAGTACGTTGTTCAGAAACTACCGATCGCCATGTGACCAGGTCACGTGACACCGGCAGTGGCAACTACTTTGAAGGCCCGACCTTTTTTCTTTTAAACGCAGTTTAAAATGTTTCACAGTCCAACCGATTTTACTCACATAATTTCATTTTTGTGAGAAAGGGGATACTAGAGTTTTGTCACGTCAGGGCTCTGGGCTTTCTGATTTGCTGTTTTTGATCCGTTGTTAGACGTCTGTGAATGTTTGGCAGCTCACGGCTGCGCTCACAGGTGACAACAGCGCCTCTTTAGCGGTCAGTAAGAGGATTGCAGTCGCTGTGATAAATGTATCCAACGCTGCTCACCCCACCTGCTGGTTACTGGAGATGACGCAGTCTTCCTGTAATTTGTACGTTTGCACGTTCTTGTTTTTAAACGGAGAACAATTTGAAATATTGTACTCACAGCCAGTGATGGCATAGTTACATTGAAAAAGTAACTTAGTTAAGTTACTGATTAGTCCTTGGGAAAAGTAACTTAGTTAAGTTACTGATTACTTGATTTGGAAAGTAACTAAGTTAGATTACTAAGTTACTTTATTAGTTACTTTCAGCAGCCGCTGACAAGAACCCTCTGTCACAATACATAAAAAATTTAAATGTTTTAATAAAATAATTACTAATAAATATTCAAAAAACAAAATACAGTAGTCTTTCTTGACTTCACTAAACAAATAATATTTTTACAAAAAAGACTTATAAAATGTTTATTTTGAAAATGTGTCAAGTAAACAATACGTTTGTATGAAAATAAATAAAAGCATGAGCCACTGGCCAAAAGGATGGTCCAGCACAGAAGATCAACATCATCAGGTCAGGACTCTGTGGTCTACACTCATCTCCAGGTCAGAGGTCACTCTTTCAGGGATGAAGATGTTCACATCCTTGATAGAGAGGAACGATGGTTTGAGAGAGGAGTAAAGGAGGCCATCTTTGTGAAAAGAAACCATCCATCATTAAACAGAGGTGGAGGCCTCTGGGTTCAACTGTCCCCCTCTTACAATGCTGTTATTGCTAGTATCACTCAGCCCTCTGTGAATAGCAAACAACCATCAGGGTGCTGCTAACTATCCATTGTTAGGCTGATGGTCCGTGAGCAGCTGGTTTCAGCTGTCAGCAGCAAACTGGTTCATCCACTGTGAGAGGGTGCTACAGTATTTATAAGATTGAGATGAATACAGCATCTCAGACTGAGGAAGTCTTTTGGACAAAAGATAAAACGTTTCTACAATTTTTTTTGTTCTGTTTTGTTTTTTGAATGTCCAGAGGACCAGACTTAGCATTTTTAGATTTTTCTACCTGGATTATTGAGCATGCATCAGGGTCATCATCACACGCTTCTTAGCTGCAGGTGGATGTCCCTCAAGAGGAAAAAGACAGCTGCTTCCTCTGTCTCAGACTGGAAATAACACAAACAGGTAAAAAAATAAAAATAGTTAATAAGATTATCATTTTAAATTAAAAAGGTTAATTATTAATAAAAGAACAATACCTCTTCTTGTGGTTGGATCTCTCGGTCATCATCAGGGCAGGGATTTATTCAGCTCCAGGACTTGTTGACATCAGTTTTTTCATAAAGTGATTAACTTTTTGGCTGGTGTTGACATGATGGACGTGATGGAAGACGTTTTAGAGACGCTCAGTTAATTTAAAGCCTGCACAGCAACAACAACATTTCAGACGTAGATCCAGAGCTTTAAAATGTCCTACAGTTTGTGTTATTGACTGATCTGACCTACCTGAAGGCTGTTTTAATGCTGCTGCTGCTCTGTTAGCAGTGTTTACAAGCTGCTCCTCGTTCACGTTCGGATCACGTCGTTAAGTCCGTTCAAGTTAGACGTGTTGTCTGCTGCAGATCCAGTCTCCGTGAAACAAAGTCCACACACCGTTTTGGATGTGCGCTCGTGTTTTTAACAAGTCACAACGTTCCCAAACAAACAGGAGACCGCAGCGAGATGCTAAACCTAGCTTAATGCTAACGTGTGCTACAAGACACCGGGCGGTCGCATAGACTGACGTCACTCCTGTCTTTTTTTTATCGCTCCCCCCGAGACGCATTGGCGAAATAAAATTAAATTACAGTACTACAGAAAATGACAAATAACTAAGTAACGCACAATAATTTGGAGAAAGTAACTTTAATCTGATTACTGCAGTTTGAAAAGTAACGCGTTAGATTACTAGTTACTGAAAAAAGTGGTCCGACTCACAGCACACCTTTCATTTGATTTTCACATAAAATCAAATGTTGATGGCAGAACAGTTACACAGATTTAATACAGACATGTCTGCTTTTTGATAAAACTTGACACTTTTATCTTAGATTCTGTGCAGAACACATTGTCTGTCACACGTTATTTTAGACTGCAAGTTTAAAATAACACACATGAGGCTTCTTTTGTCTTGATTTTCACAAAATCACACAAAAAACAGCCAATTTTGTTTGACCTTGTCACAGGTCGACAAATTAATAGGAATCACTGATTTTTTATTTAATTTCACATCCTGGCATCACATGGTGAGACTGCACACTGTGACATAAGACCCATTTTACTTGATTTTTCACAGAAGATCAGTACAAAGATGGACGTCCTGGCAGGTGCATCAACAAATTGTGGGCTTGTTTCATCATTTGATAGGTGCTTAGCTGCTAAGAACGTCCTACAGGAACCAGGTGAACATCCCCTGGTGTTTTACGACAGGCTCCTCTCTGCTTGCACAAAGGACAAAACTGTCCCTGGCTTAGAGGAAGATGCGGAGTTTAAAAATCGTTTCACTTTGAATCTAATACCTTTCATAATGAAATGTGTTCGCTTCAATGTTAATTGCAAAGAGAGCACCATGGCAGAAATTAAACAATGTGCTATGGAATTTTTTGACATGCTCGAACAGCGAAAAACACCCTTAGTGGTGTGCCCAGGTCAAAAGGTCACGTCCCACTCGCAGGAAGTAGAAGAGGTTCCCTCTCCTTCAGAGTGCGAGAGGTCACAGGTTTTTCATAATAACAAACAACAGCATGGTGCTACGAGCTGTAAAGTTGACTCTGATCGGTTCACGGGGAGTTCTGAACCCCCTGCCCCTCAGGTTGATGACCCTGAGATGAGCAGAGAACCACACAAGGTAGGTTTTCGCTCTCTGGATGAACCCAGATGGTTTGGATCGAACCAAAAGAGTTCTCCCATGGATCTCACTGTAGGTGAAATTCGAAGGAGGTTGCATGGGAACCGTGAACCATTGAAAGATGGTCTGTCCCGACATGTACCCCTGAGAAGCTGCCCTCCTGCCCCTGCCCCTCGAACTGCACTGTTTGAGACATGCAAAGAGTCACACATGCTCCAGATTATGGAAGCGGCGCCTCCGCGCGTGGACGTGACTGAGATTGTGAGTTGTTTGTCAAATGATTTGAATGTTACAGTGGTTGACCAAGCTGACACAATGTGTGACGTTGTCCTTGATGATAACACAAACAACTTTGTTCAACATGACGAAGCGGCGTGCAACGCTGCCTTTTGCAACAACTCAGTGCACACAGTTGACAACAACAACGTCAACACTGACGGCAAACAAATTGCTGATGATCAGCGTCCTGAAAGTCCAGATGCTGACAGCAAACAAATTGCTGAAAATCCACATCCTGAAGGCCATGAGGCAGACAGCCACCATGATGCTGACAGTCACTTGGACTTCATTGTTACAGATTTTGAGGACCCCTCCTTAAACAAAAGGGGGGCAAACTCACACTTCCTACCACAGGTAGAGGACGGTGTAGAGATCCGAGGATCACACACCGAGAATGCTGTGCTGTCCTCTGGGACAGGTAATTCAGTTATCAGCCAAGCTTTCGATGAAACCTTGGTTCAAGAGCGTTTGAATCTAGAACTACTCAGAGATGACATAGTTCTTACAGACTCAAAGAGCACCTCTTCAATCATGAAGTGGGAAGACATACACCACAACGACAGTGACCCGTCGTAGTATGACCAGTCAGGTACACCTGCGACGGCGCCGACAGTTGTGACACACCTGCATTACGCAGAAAGAGGTAAACGTACAGAGGTACATTGGCCGAAACCTATAAGGTTCCTGTACAAGGTTCCCCATAAACTGCGCGCACAGCTTAAACTAAACAAAGGCATCCTAACTCGTGCCCATGGACGGACGTCCACACCCGTGCGCATGGTCCCTCATGACCACAGGGGGGTGATGTTAGGTCATGCCCATGTCAAGGACAAAGATTTCAATAACCCCACAAACGACAAAGATCTCGCAAACTCAAAGACTTCATGGGAAAACAAGGTCGTCCAAGCACAGGATAGTAAATAAACTAAACAGTTTAAACTATACTAGTTGCGAAAAGAAACCGTTCCAACTAGAACTTAGAAACGCTAAGCATAAAACCCACAACAAAAAACTAACCTTAACCCTCCTGTTATGTTTGTTTCTGAGGTACAGCAATAATGTTCGTGGGTCAATTTGACCCGGGGAGTGTTTAATCATGTAATAGTGTCAGAAACCCAAAAAATCCTCCAAAACCTTTTTGTATCTGATTATTAACTCCAATACTAACCATGTCAGTCAATATTTGTGCAATGATGTTTTTTTTATTTCTCATAAATAAAGGATAATGACGACTAACTCATTTGGACATAAACAATGTGATTTACATTTTTTATGTTTGCTGAAAAAACCTACACACAAAAAAACAATAATTATCCTTGAAATTGATTTTTGTAAAAAAAATTATGTTACATTTTATTTTATTTTTTTCAAAGGGTGATCTTTATAATTGAACTTGAAACACATTTACTGTTCTGGGTCAAATTGACCCGCTCATTAAAATCAAGACAAATGAGTCATGAAGATTTGTGTGGGTGGAGTTTTCCCACGGGAACAGAAAAGGTTCCCGTCAAAAGTTGTATAAACACCTGCTTTCTCACAGTTTCCTTGTGAAGTAAAGAGAATAGTGAGAAAGTGGGTTTATGTGCATGCATGTGTGCATGTGTGTGTGTGTGTGTGTGTGTGTGTGGTGTGTGTGTGTGTGTGTGCGTGCGTGTGTGTGTGCGTGTGTGTGTGTGTGTGTGTGTGCGTGCGTGTGTGTGTGTGTGTGTGTGTGTGTGTGTGTGTGTGTGTGTGTGTGTGTGTGTGTGTGCGTGTGCGTGTGTGCGTGTGTGTGTGTGTGTGTGTGCGTGTGTGTGTGTGTGTGTGTGTAGTGAAATATGTCTCATAGTTTCAAGGAAACAAATAGAATTGGAAATGTTTTTACCCTTTTTACCATTCATTTTGACTGCCGGGTCAAATTGACCCGAACAGTATCGATGTAACAAGTAGACGCAGAGAGTGGTACAAATGTGTAAAGTGAATCATTTTCAATTTATATGTTGATTGGAACTATTAAGACAAATAGAAAAAGTTTCATGCAGAAAAAATATTTTTAACTATTTTTAAAAAAAATGTAAACTTTAAAACGGGTCAATTTGACCCGTAACATAACAGGAGGGTTAACAACCGTTTAAATCTGCAGGGTCTAATTGACATCGGTTATAAAGCTAAGAACTGTTTTTCTTGTGTGTGACACGTTGGAATCTGACGACCAGAGTGAGTTTGTTGTAGTGAAACGTTGTTTTTAGTTGCTTGATTGCTACTTTTGTTGTTATTGACGTTGTTATTGTTTTCTGAACACTCCCAGCCAAAAGAGGTTTTGATTGTTGATTAGTTGAAGACTTAAATGGATTTAACTATGCCAACATGCTGTTCATTTTGTTAAAGATCTCAATCTTTGAAAAGTCATTGTAGATTAATACTACTTAAGGTACTATAATCTACACTGATCTCCCAATCATTTAGATAGAACCGATTCGATCGTTTCTATTCTAGATCTATTCATTTTGATGAGTCTCGCCATAGACTTCAAAATTTATAGGGAATACCAAATCTTGCGTCGTTCGTCTAAAAGACAACAGACATTTAGACCAAACTAGATTTCATTTTTTTATTTTAGTTTAACCTAAACTAAATAATGAATGGAGGAATAGTTTGAAAGAAGAGGCCTTCGTTACAGAAGCCCTCCACATTTCTATAGGTATAGATCCCTATATCTGATTTTTACAGCATTGATCCACCCCTTAATTGGTAATTGTAGCTGATCTAATCCATGATAGCTTACATACCAGGTGCATATAGGTAAGGCTTAATGTAGAATCCCAATCATAAGCCCACCTAAAACCACATAATTGCATGACACATTGAACCAGGGTGGCACCGACTGGAAGCCATCCAGCCTGCAACCTTCGATGTGGGGACCTGCTGATCCAACGTTGGTCTTCAACCTTCATCCAAGGCCCGCCTCCTCTGCTTCAATCGAGGGATCCCCTCTACATGCTGATTAAAAACCATTCTTGCTGATGAAATCAATAACCCCCATCGTTGTGGATTTACCGTTGTGGATTATAAGACTTTGTTTTCCAAGGGATCACAGACTCAGTTTTCCATGGGTTAACAGACTATGTTTTCCAAAGGATTGAAAGCTTACCGCAATGGGATTACCTACGAACAGTATGGAATTTCCAAAAACATTATGGGAATATAATTTTGAACTTTTTTTTGACTTTTTTTTTCCACTTGCTGGATTACATAGAGGTCAGAGACATTCGGTGGTATCCTTTCGTGTTGGAACTCATCTCCAAGGACAGGCGATGACTTCCAAAAAGGGGGACTGTAGTGATACACCTCGTCTTTGATATTTTAGGGTTCACACCTCTCTGAAACTCTCAGTGTTACACTTGCTTGGAGCTCAAGGAGACAAGTGGACACTATATTTTGTTACAATTATTTTGAATTAATGGACACTAATTAATCAGATTGAACTTTCTCTTTAATGTGTGTTAATTCAGAATTGATCAAACAGTATACTTTTTGTCATTTCAATGATGATCTGTTACTTGCATGAGTTTGACCTTCTGCTGGTTTTATTTCTGCAAGAGCAAGCAGGCTCTGTCTCTAAGGCAGGAGTCGGGGTAAGAGCTGTTCTCTTCCTTCTCTGTTTTGTCTATGAAGTTAGCCATAATATTCTCTGTGCTCACAAGCAGGCCACCTGGCTGTTTATGTAAACAGTTTTCCTGTTGTCCGTCAAGAGACTTTCTGCCTATGGAATTAAACTTCCATCTTTTATTTTGTTAAACCAGCCTGTAGCCATTAAGGAGGTGGGGAAGACCCCGCCTCCCATATAAAGGTCATTTCCTGCATTTTTAGTTAGTTTTTTGGAGAGAACTAACTGACAACTGGTTTTCTCTCCTCTGGGAAAGCTGGAGACGTTCCGGTCATGTGTCAACTCGACCCACGTTTCAGCTGGAATCATAGTAAAGCCTTACTGTGATCCTTTCACTCATTTCTGGAAGAATTTGTTTTCTGAAGTTTTACTTTGAAAGTTCAGCCAGTGCGATTGGGGCCTGTTCCTGCCGGTGAAAGCGTGCTCCCGCTCGTCTGATCCAGATATACACGCACGAAGTCATCTGGACGTTCACTGGACAACACAGTCCGTTAGCGTCCAAAACTTCTCAGCCCTCACCTCCTAGACATCTCGTCACCAGGTAAAGAGGCTTGTTTGTATGCTGCACGTGTCGGAAGTCCAGCTAAGACCCGTATGGGAAAGCTTGCCACCCTGGTTGTTTTCAAAATAATTAACTTCCGTTAACTTAGCTTCCATTCATCTTCTTCCTCCTATTTTCTTATTTTTCATAAGCCTTAATCTGTCAAGTAATGTGCCAACAGTTAAATCCTAACTGTCTGTTTGTTTTAATTTGAATTCTTGTCAACGTAGTTATTAAATCAGAGCTAATATCGATACAAATGTTTAATGTAATTCTTGTGATAGTTTCAATAAAAGGTCTATTTTTTTGGTAGACCAACATAAGTTGAAGCCTCTCGTGAAATTACATTTTTCCCAATTACTGTAAAAGCAATTTAGTATCGGAAAAAGGAAGAACTTGCGCATTGGTGGCAGTTTGTGCAGGATAAAATCTGCTCAGACCTGCGCATCTACAATAATGGTGGTTTTATAAGTGTTTAAATACCTTACGCCACATTACTTCATTACATTTGGTGGCTGCATACGGTCTTATTTCATTAGACACGCTTTTCCCCAAACCTCAATACAATAGATTAAATGTGGAACAATGATTGTGTTATACAACATATACAGAGCTTTATCAATTAAAAAATCCCTGACTTTATATACAGGTACATGAACACACAGCATGACAATCACAAACACCTGGACAACAAAATGGAGGAGATAAGCAAGACAATTAACAGAGAGACCAGGGAGTGTAGGGATGGGGACCCATCACCTGAGAGCAACATGCTTACAACTGTTATCTTGAAGTTCTAGGGTGTAGAGAGCCACAGAAACGGTTATGGTAGGCCGGATTTGGCCCACGGGCCTTGAGTTTGACACATGCGATCTAGTGGTACTAAAAGTAACAAAAGAAGAAGAAAAAAACAGCCAAATATGTCAGCAGTTTAGCTAACAGACTTTGGAATGGGTACATTTTGTCCTTGTCAAACCTGTTGAAGAGAACCAAACTAAATACTCTGAAACTCAAACAACTTACTGTATAACAGTTCATGCACCGCTAGTTGGCAGTGTAGTGCAAATATTGCATAACTTGCTGCTACCAATTGTTGAATTTAATTAGCGGATTAGAATTAGCTTCCCCTAATTTTCATAAGACATTAGTGCTTTTGAAATTGTGGACCTAAATAAATTAATTAGTGCTTTAGAAATAGCGGAACTAATTTTTGGATTAGCGTTGCCCACCACTGACTAACAAATTTCATTAACAGGGATTAACCTGTCCAAATAAAAATTGAATGAATGAATTTCAGGTAAGAAATAAACATAAAATGAAACAGATCCATTTTGAAGTAAACATTTGATGTAATTAAACATTTCTAGTAACAATGTGATGAACATTGTGTAAGTTAATACATTTTATAGAAAAATTGCTACACAAAAATGTGCAAATATAAGTGAACAGCATGATTTACATAATTATGTATCCCTTGAAGCTGGAGAACAAACTCTGAGAAATATTTTTAAGAAGCTTCATGCTTTCTGTAGATGTCCAGTCATGTCTGGGTCCACACAAGGTCACAGTGGTTTGATTGTGCACTGCATGTGAACGATGCTTCTTCAGGTGAAATTCATCTCCTGCCTCCACAGCCGCTGGATGCTGCATGTCTTGTATTTGTGAGGGAACTTTCTCCAGGCAGCAGCGATCACACTGAGTCCATCAGGAGATGCTCCAAGTTCAGGAGTTGGATTTTGTACTGCTAGCTGTATTTTAATGCATCACCCGCATGACTCAGAGAGCAGAACCTGTGAACACACAATTAAAAGAATGAAAAGACAGAAACATTTGTCTATAATATATATGCATCTTAATACATATACCGGTATATAAAGTAATCTAATCAAGATTTGAAGTCTACATGTCATTAGACAAGCTCAAGTCATTAAAAATAAGGTAATTTTCTACGTGGAGCTTTGTAAATCAGTTAAAATACTATAAAAAATTAAAGACCGTGTAAAGTGAATTTCAATATTTTCTTAAATAAACATTATAAATGTCATAATTGTAATGTTGTAAATGAGTAAAAAGTCTCAAAATTGTAGCTCAATTAATTTTGGAGTTATAGATGAAACTGTGTATAAAGATATGTCTTTTTCAGGATTTTTTAGGCGTGGTTTAAACGGGACCGCGTTTCGTCACGCGGTCCTCATTAGTATAGCCCCACCCCCTGCAGCTCCAGCCGTATAAATTCGCCTCGGTGGAGCCGTTCACTCGCGAATCGCAGATAGCATCAGATAGCAATAGCATAGATATTTTGTTCATTGTTAGCTAGCTAATCAATTATGCCTCGTTCGTGCATCTTCCCTGGATGTCGCAATGGTCAGGGCACCCGTACAAATAATAACATGTTTTTATACCGCGTGGTTTTATACCGAGTATCTGTAGTGCCTGGATAGGTCAATGGATAAAGCGCTTGCCTTCCGTCCCAAACTCCACGGGTTCAATTCCCGCATGGTACAACTCTTTTTTTTTTTTTTTATTCATTCCAGATTAAAAACACACAAGAAAACTATTTACAAAAACAGCGTAACTCTTGGAAAAAGTAACTGCTGTTACAGAATTCAGATAAAAACAGAGCAGGTTTACTGGCTCTGCTGTCTGCCTCTCCACTGTGGGACACGAGCAGGACACGAGCGCAGCTGCGCTGAAACCACGCCCACGCACTGACACGCCCCCAGCGTTCCAGGGCAAGGCAAAATCATGTTTTTTCATGATTTTTGAGACTTAATTTTATAAGGTAAACAATGTTTTTAATCAGTCAGATTTATATGGGTGATTAATAACACATATTTATGCCATGTGACAAACTAAAAACACACATTTAATTTCACTTTACACAGTCTTTAAGTGTTCACAATTTCTAATACTCATAGCATACAGAAGGTTGATTGATTCTGAAAGACATGTATATTAATAATTTATGTAAAATTAATGAGCCAACAACGTACCTTCAACGTATTTACAATCTGGGGGATTTAAAAATGTCCAAATCATCTATCCAGCTATTCATAGATTGGACCAGCTCTCCCAGTGAATTGTAATTATAAAAAATATTTGTGGTGTAAACACTGACACAGACCTCAGGTCTGCTAAAATGACTGGGAATGTCAGTGGAGGCAAGTATTACTCCAGGTCTCTGCTCCATTTATTTATTTATTTCAAACGGGCAACATTTCCAATTATACCGATTTTTTTCCATGTAGTTTTTTTTTGTCATCTGGGAGAAGCTTAGGATACAGTCCACTTTATTTTGCGCTGCTTTTCAGAACCGTGACGGAAGATACAGCGCGAAAACGATGGAAATCTCCTGAATTTCTTTTATTTTTTCTGAGGGCAACAAAGATGGCGGTCGAGACCGGAACGCCCCGACACGCCCCTGACACGCCCCCGACACTCCCCCACACAGTGACGTGTGCTCCAAAGCTCTATTGGTTAAGGGGAGTGGCTGTGTTGTGTTTCCCATCATGCTTAGCACTTTTTTAGTTTTTTCAGCTTTAGTTGCACAAACTATTGGTAATAACTATTGGTTATAATGGGAAAGACAACAAAATCAACTCTCTTATTGGTTAAGGGGAGTGGCTGTGTTGTCTTTCCCATCATGCTTAGTGCTTTTTTAGTTTTTTCAGCTGCACCATGAGTAAGGAGGACATGTGTGTGGTATAATTGCCTCCTGTCCTGTGTGCTGTTAAAGTCAGTGGGTTCCCTTTTGTAAGGCTTAAGTGTGTCTTCATTGGGTTTATCTCACACAATGTTAAGAAGTGCAGTCACAGAATGTGATTGAACACAAGTGCTCTTTGAAGCTGGATCGGAAAAGTATCGGCAGGTTTGATCCGATACCCGAGACTTAAATAATGCTGGTATCGAATACCGATACTGGATCGGATTTGCCCCATCCCTAATTGTAACAACATTTATTTACAATTTATGCATCATTATTGTTGTCTCCTCTGTCAGCATGTGTGCACAGCCCGGGCTCGCAGACTTCAGCTACAGCGCCCCCGTGGCTCAGTGTGGTCATCCGCTGAAATGCAGTTGGGGGCCATGACAGTATGTCGTCATGGTCACCGTGTTCAGTCGACACGTCCTCCGGGCATGTGGATGTGCTGTGAGCTTGGGGGATTGGTGTATTCTCAGCCCCCGAGTTCCAGCGGCGCGGGGGGATGAGTGTGTGACCCTCTTCATCTGGCCATGTGTGAGCCGGTTTACCTGCCAACGGACGTCGCAAGGTCTGTCTGCTGCAGACAGTCCCGGGACACCCTGCTGGGGTTCATTGTTCTGATCTGGCACCCCGTGAACCGCAAGGGAGGGGGGGTGGCAGCCCCCTCCCTTCATAGCGATTGTTTTCAAAGGGGTGCTGTGTTGTTGTTGTTCATCACTCTTTTTTTTTTGAGTCAAGAAACAGGGCAAAACTGTTCTTTGAATTTTTATTTTGTGTTTTATGCACCAACCTTTTGTCTTTATTTCACATATAGCAGATCATTCATGTTTTGTGCATACAGTAAAGTCACCAGCTTTTTGTAGTCTCTTACAAATAAAGTCTGGGCATATAAAATTAGGCTTCCATATCCCTTGGGCAGATGAGCCAACAAAAATGTGAAGAGGGCCTGCTTTGTCAGGCTCGCTTTTGTCTCCCATCACCTCGGCGGGACCGCCTGGCGAGGGACGAATCTGTTCCTGCTCCAGGATTGACCGGCCTGAGGTGGGCCTACTGGGGGTCTCTGCCAATGCTCCCCGTCGTAAGCCGGCCTCTTCTATGGGGGACGACGTGTGGCTGAGCGGTGTCGAGGCTGCATGGGTCTGCTCCCGCTTGTCTCCCTGGAGGGGGGGGGGGGCTTTCCTTGGCATGCCCTCACGGAAGGCCTCAGCCTTCTTGCGCCTCTGCTCCAGCCTGGTCTGGATACGGTCCAGGGCTCTCCCGAAGAGTCCCGTTGGCTCGATCGAGTGGTGCAGAAAAGGGACCCGCTGACCTTCTGGAAGATCCGTCAGGGACATCCACAGATGACGCTGAGCGATAACCACCTCACCCATACACCTCCCTTGTACAATGGCTGCTGTCCCCATCATGCGGAGCACAAAGTCAATGGTCCTGCGGGCTTCTTCCAGCACCTCAGTCGCAGCCTGCTTGTCTGTTGTCACCTGGAGCTCCTGCACCTTCTCTGCCAGATACACCTGCATCATGGCGGATGCATTCATCGCATGTGCCTCGAGGCCCTGAGCTCTGTAGCATTTTTCGAGCTCTGCAGCTGAAGCTCAACAGGCTTTGCTGGGCAAAGTTGGTTTTGTTCCAGAAAATCTGGGGGCCAGGTGAGATACCAACGTGTCCTCCATCTGTGACACGTTGGCTATTCCTGTTGCTTCCATTCCAGCCACGTCGAGGAACTAGGAGAGCGGGAGCCGCATGGGAGCCTTGGGTTCAGCCCAGGTGCGAATAAGCTCCATGAGGAAATCCGGGAATATGGGCATACTGTGCCTTGTCGTTGACTGTTGCTTGGCATAAAAATAATTCCCTGCCAACCTCGTGACCTGTTGACGAGGTGGAGGTTTCGGCCAAGGGATCTGTAGCACGTCCGCCGCTCTGCGACACAGGCCGAACAGAGCAGGGATCGAAGTGTCTGTCTCCGGTAGCACTGGCGCCGGGTTCTGGGAGAGGTCCTCCTCCTCTCCTTCGTACTCGTTGTTGGCTTCATCACCAGAAATGTTGCCTGAAGCTGTTAGCGAGATCTTATCCCCGTTCATCATGCCTCGAGTGTCAAATTTGGCTGTCGAATCCCCGACGAGAGCCGCCATGTCCGGGCTGTCCCCCCATTCGACCCATGCACTGTCTTCCAAATCCATGCTCTCGAGCTCCGGCGTGGGAGTGTGAGCCTCTGTGAGGTACGGGTCTGTTGGCGCCACAGCGGCATCCATGGCTTTGGCCACAATGTCTACTCAGTGTCTCCTCACCGCCTCCAACATCTGGCTGTAGTGTGGACAGGATTCGGGGGCGTCCAATGCCATTTTTGCGTGCAGAATCCCCAGGCAGACAGGACAGGCCTCGTGGGTGTCTGTCGCCGAAAGGGAATATCCATAGCCACTGGGACAGGCGCGCGAGCTGGGACTCACCGTCCTGCTAGCCTTTTTCATAAATCTTGGCTTTCGCTTTCCTTTCTCGGAAGCCATGGCCGAGAAAAAACAAGCGGGTTTTCTTAAAATTTTTGTCAGAGATGTCTCCTCCGTCGCGTCGCTTTCGCTGGCTAGCCTGCTACTTCTTTAGCGGGGTAGCGGTGTGACGCAGTTAGTGCCATCGAGCAAAGCAGTCTGCGGAGAGAAGAAAACTTTGAGGTTAAGGAAAAATGTGCCGGACTAGCTTTCGCCAGCCCAACGATATGCAGGAGATTTCTCTGTACACTCAGCGTAGGGAGCGGGCTCACCTCTAATGAGCGATGTGTCTACAGAGAAGTCCCACGAAGTTCAGGTTTAAGCGAGGTGAAGGACAAAAAGAGACCGTTTGGATGGGTGCTCGCGTCTTAAGTACCCAGAGGATGGGGCCTCTGGGGAGACGCTGACGCCCTCTAATGTATTCCTTCAGGTAATAGCGAGGGGGTGCAATTCCCATAGCAATAGTGTTGCACCGAGTGACCTGACTGATAAAGGGAACCCAAGATACTTGAACTCC
>JBBPBX010049225.1:0-10381 GCA_038048925.1 Garcialebias charrua
TTCACAGTGAAAAAGCTGCAGTATGAATTTAAGCAAAAGGAAGAGGCAGTGTTACCTTATTTATCACAAGTGTAATTTACTCCCATTGTTTCATGTCAATTCACATAAGACCACCCATCTTCCTGTGTGGTAATGGTAACATAACAAATGCACGTTTTTAAGTGTTGGTTATAAATGATAGAAGTGTCAATATTTGGGCATTTTGATCTGACATGAAGAAGTTAACTAAAGCTTTTAAATTGTTTTCTTTGCCCAATCAGTGTCAACATTGCTAAAAAAAAAGGAAAGCAGTTTAAAATTAAATTTGTTACAAGTGAGATGAGCAAAATAAAACCAAGATATCATGGCTGGTCATCTGTGCATGCAGAAAGGGTATTATTAGGAAGACAGAAACTGTACTTTTGAGAGAAAAAACAAAAACGTAAAACGCCACCTTTGCCTTTTTGTGTAAGCAGCCAAAACACAATCTTGTGAAAACAGTGGTATCATAGCCACACCTCTAAGCTAACCTCCAACCAGAGACATCAGATGTAACAACATTAATAACAGAATACATGCTTGCCAGTTGTGTTTATGCTTTAAACATTGTGAGGAAAAATCTACCCTCAAGTCATGTCTCTCAGTGGATACTGTGCCTGAAAGCTCCCTTTATGTTTGTGTATTTGGACTGGCACTAATCCCAGTCGGTATTGTCCTGAACGTTTGTGATCTTGTAGTCCTCTTCTTGTAGTGTTTACAAATTTACCCAGAGCACAGGCTTTATGTGCATGCACCACGCCTCGTTTTCTGTTTTTGGTGAATGCTTTCGGTAGAGTTATAGCACCACACACAGTTTTTGGTGTTTTCTTGGCAATGAAGATGTTTTTAATAACAATACAGTACAATCAATGAAGTAATGAATAGGAGGTTGTTTAGGAAAAATTGGTTTTGAGTGGACATGGACTAACTCTGCAGCGTCCAAGCTCATGGGAAGGCGATGGTTCTCAATCAACATACTGTATATTAATAACTTACCCCCCTCTCCCGAGGACATCTGTGGGCCTTATCAGAACTGAGCCGCTGATGGACACTGTACCATCTTATCAGAACTATGGACCTTTCTGGAGTGTCCATGGACAACTCATCACCTTTGTTGACCTCCTCATGCATAAATATATTATGATGTCATTGTGTGTTGCCGTTTATGTTGCAAGGTCTTTTTTTGTTGTTGCAAATTTCACACTGTGCCCCAGCCAGGACATGTTGTGAGATATTGGTATTTTTTTTTACCTCCTCCAACCTCTTGTGTTCTCTTTTCCTTATTTACTTTGTTTGTCAGTATGTTACATGTCTCTCTTGTAAATGAGTCCTCGAGGCTCAATGGGAACTAACCTGTATAAAGAAAGGTCTAAAGAAATCAATAACTAAACACAGGAACATGTGGAAGTTGAAGCTAAAACAGCTATACAGTAGGTGCTGAAAAGGAAATAAAAATCTTGTGTATGTTACAGTGTTTCCCTTAGTTATCTTCTGTGCTTATTGTCGACCGGGGGGCGGGGGGGAGACATAGCGCTACCTCCATAGTTCCGTAGTCATGTGTGTTCGGCAAGAAGGACGCTCAGTTCTGTTGACGGGGCGTGGCACCCTGCTTGTATAATGGTAGGGGAAACACTGTGTTATTTCAAATGAGTTGTAAAGGAGGAGGCACCATAGATGCATTCCCATCTACCTGCCGACTGTGCTCGAGTGCCTGAGATCCTGGAACTGGCAGGAAACACGGCTCATGACAGCAGAAGGACAGACTCGTCCCCTGGCACCTGCAGCAGGCTGTTTGCAGCGATGAGGAGCTCGGCAGGCTACTGGGAGAATTGGCCATCACTCTGGGAGGAGTTCTGCCCAGCATTCAGATGGTTCTGCAACCCGGGGAAACTGAGAGGCCAGCCGAGTCTGGGTGGATGGATTGGACGGCATTTGATGCTATTTTCTTCAGATCCACTGAGGGATGGACCTTTACAAGAGATCCTTCCTGTTTACAACCATCAGTATCTGTAACATCAGGTAGGAAGGTACTTGGTGTGTCATCTGGACAGAGAATAGATGATAAGGAAACCTGGTGGTGGAATAGTGAAGTGCAGGACGCCATCCAAAGAAAGAGATTAGCCAAGAAGAAATATGACAGTGAGAGGACTGAAGAGAGGAGACAGGAATATAAGGAGATGGGACATAGAGCAAAGAGGGAAGTAGCTAAGGCAAAGCAGAGGGCGTACAATGAGTTATATGGGAGACTGGACACTAAAGAGGGCGAGAAGGACTTGTACCGATTGGCAAGACAGAGGGATCAGGCTGGAAAGGATGTGCAGCAGGTTAGGCTTATTAAAGATGGGAATGGGAATGTTCTAACAAGTGAGGAGAGTGTGATGGGAAGATGGAAGGATTACTTTGAGGAGCTAATGAATGAAGAGAATGAAAGAGAAAGAAGAGTGGAGGTAATAGAAACTGTGGACCAGGAAGTGGGAAAGATTAGTGAGGGTGAAGTCCGGAAAGCTCTGAAAAGAATGAAGAAGGGGAAGGCAGTAGGACCTGATGACATACCAGTGGAGGTTTGGAAATGTCTTGGAGAGATGGCAGTGAGGTTTTTGACTCAAATATTTAATGGAATATTTGAGGGTGAGAAAATGCCTGAAGAATGGAGAAGAAGTGTGCTGGTTCCCATTTTTAAGAACAAGGGTGATGTACAGAGTTGTAGCAACTACAGGGGAATTAAGTTGATGAGCCACACAATGAAGATCTGGGAGAGAGTTGTGGAAGCAAGACTTAGACAAGATGTGACTATCTGTGAGCAGCAGTATGGTTTCATGCCAAGAAAGAGCACCACAGATGCCATCTTTGCTTTGAGGATGTTGATAGAGAAGTACAGAGAGGGTCAGAAAGAACTCCATTGTGTGTTTGTGGATTTAGAAAAAGCTTATGACAGGGTACCAAGAGAAGAGGTGTGGTATTGCATGAGGAAATCTGGAGTGGCAGAAAAGTATGTTAGACTGGTACAGGACATGTATGAGGACAGCAGGACAGTGGTGAGATGTGCTGTGGGAGTGACAGATAGCTTCAAGGTGGAGGTGGGATTGCATCAAGGATCGGCTCTGAGCCCCTTCTTGTTTGCTCTGGTGATGGACCGACTAACAGATGAGGTCAGGCAGGAATCCCCATGGACTATGATGTTTGCAGATGACATTGTGATCTGTGGTGAGAACAGGGAACAAGTGGAAGAGAACTTGGAGAGGTGGAGGTATGCTCTTGAAAGAAGAGGAATGAAAGTCAGTCGTAGTAAGACAGAGTACATGTGTGTGAATGAGAGGGAGGCCAGTGGAACAGTGAGGCTACAAGGAGCAGAGGTCACAAAGGTGCAGGACTTCAAGTACTTGGGGTCCACTGTCCAGGGAAATGGGGAATGTGGTAAAGAGGTGAAAAAGAGAGTCCAGGCAGGATGGAGTGGATGGAGAAAAGTTTCAGGAGTGATTTGTGACAAAAAGGTGTCAGCAAAGGTCAAAGGAAAAGTTTACAAGACAGTGGTGAGACCAGCTATGTTGTATGGTCTGGAGACAGTGGCATTGACAAAGAGACAGGAGAAAGAACTGGAAGTGGCAGAAATGAAGATGTTGAGGTTCTCCTTAGGAGTGACAAGGATGGATAAGATCAGGAATGAGATCATCAGAGGTACAGCACATGTTGAACAACTGGGAGATAAAGTTAGGGAGGCCAGACTGAGATGGTTTGGACATGTCCAGAGGAGGGACAGTNGAAAGGCAAAGGAAGTGAAGTGTTAGCCGAGGGTGCAGTTCCCTTTAATTTAAAGCACTGTAAAGCAGGTTACAGCTCATTGCTTAGCCGCCCAGCAAGAAAATTTACTATTTCGGTTCAGTCTTGCCACATACACAGTGTAGCTTTGAGCAAAAAGCTTTTAATGTCATTACGTGCTTCCTGCTTGGCAATAAAACAACCAGAAAAAAGTATTAGTGAGTGGCTTGTGAACATAGTAAAAGATTTTGTTAGAAAGCAGCCAAAAATTTGTCTTCAAAGTAAAGGAGACACAAAAACAGACTGGCAGTACAGAAGGTCTTCATTTGATTTAAAAAATAAAATTCTCCAAAGTTTATTACCAGCTTGTTGGGTATGTCAGTCTGCTGCTAAAAGAAACGGGCACATTCAAAGCCAAAGTCAACTTTATTGTCAGAACTGCAATATATACAGGACATACACAGGATTGAAATTGTGTTTCTCTCAGTCCCTCGGTGCAACAGTAACCATCTAAACACTAAACACTAAAACATTTAATAAACATAAGCATAAAATAGTAAAAGTGTAACACTGTCCTGAGTTTTTTCGTAGTAGTATAAGTATAAAAAGTATATCTATAAAATAAACTGAAGGTTCTAGCATTGTCATTTGCAAAGAGTGGCACAGTATATTCTTACACTTACAGCCCTTTTCCCTCTGTCATACCCCTCAAACCTTTAAATCAAAGTTAAATACGTGGCTTTTTAGTCAGATTGAAGGGAAAATTGCTAATAAAATACAGTATCTAAATCTGTTGGTTTTATGAATGTAAACTTTTACTTTTCAGTTAAGATATTTAAAAGTTTGGTATTAAAATCATTTTTTATTCAATTCAATTTAATTCAGTTTATAGCACAAAGTCACAACAGAAGTTGTCTAAGAGCTCTGTACAAAAAAACATTCACATACATTATAAACGCCAATTGGTAATTGGTTATCTATCTAAGGGTGTTTTCACACCTGATAGTCTGGTAGACTTGGTTCTATCGGGGACCAAAATTCAGAATATTTGTTTACATTTTCAGCTGGTGTGGTTCACATTTAAGGCCGGCGCAGAGCTCCGCGCTCCAGCGAGCGCGACCCCCGTTGTGTGTGCGGCGCTCGCACGCGCCTTGCACAAGTCTTTGAACGGTTGCGCGAACGCGCCAAGCTCCAATTTTACGACCGCGTATGCGATGCGCGGTGTCTGACCAATCAGCGACCTCAGTTCAGTCCCCTCCGCGCGCAGCTGCTCAAGGAGAACGTGAGCATTTAGCAGAGCTCTGCCCGGTGAACAGGCGCGCACAGAATGCGCCGTGTGTGGCGTCCAGGGAGGACGCTGAGCTCTGCATCGGGCTTAACACTGCACAGAGTCAGTCGAGCCAACCTGTTATCCCCTCGCCTCTGGTGGTGCTGCACCAAGAACTACTGAAGGAAATTACCGGTACACAAATACCTCTGAAGAAGACACTTCTTCTTCTTCTGGAAATAAAAACAAAAATGGAGTGGCATCAAATTTTAGTGGTTTCTGTTTTGCCACTTTTCAACAACGGACTCAGCATGAGTGGAAGATGAGGTAGAAGACCAGGAGAATATTGTTTTTCACACAAGGCTCTGTATGAGATAAGAGAAATGCATGTTTGTTTGTCCTGCGCTGTAGTCCACTTCCTGCTTTTGGAGCGGTCTCCGGTCTGCTTGCATTCACAATGCATTCAAACCATGCTAGAGTTCACTTCAACCGGGCTGAGACCTAGGTACAGGTAGTCCCCGATTTACGAGCGCTCTGATCTGCGAGGTTCCAGACTTACGAGCTGCACATTTTTGGAAAAAACGAAAAAAATACTGAGTTTTCATGTGTTTTTTCACTTCAGTTAGCAAGTTAAGCATATAAACACACGTTTCCGATCATTTTTATGCACTCAAAAGTAGTTTTTAGATGAAAATAGAGTGTTTTTAGGTGCGCTAGCGAAAACCGTTCCAATTTACGAGCGGATTTCCGGATTTACGAGCGAAATGGCGGCCGTTCCAAATTACGAGATTTCCGGTTTACGAGCGCCTCGTTGTGACGGATCTCGCTCGTAAATCGGGGACTACCTGTACTTAGGCGAACCAGAGTTCGTTTTTTTGGTCCATATCAGAGTTCGATTGCACAGTCACACCTCCCCAAATGAACCGGACTTTCTAGGCAAATGGACTAGAGTTCGATTAAAGCAGACTAAACAGGGCACGTGTGAATACACCCTAAAGAAGCAAGCAGATTAATTTGAATCTTCACTTTGTCACAGTCTCCCATCTTGAGCAAGCACAAAGGCAACAGTGGAAAGGAAAAACTCCCTTTTAACAGGAAGAGTCGTCCACCTTTTGGACAACTGTACGAACATAATCTCATTGTATTTCAGTACAACGATCAGTGGTGGGCACAGACCGCTAGAGAGCGCTAAAGCGCTAATCCGCTTACAGTGGACCTAAACTTTTTGTCAGCGTTTTTGTGGTTTGACTAACTTTTATAATTCATAAGCGGATTTGTGCTATTTTATTTAAAATGCAGTACCGCTAATAACTAATTATCTATCAGTAAAAACCAATAAACTTATTTACAAGCTCTTATGCTGGCTCCGTAGCTGCTTGTTTTACCTTTTTCCCCTCCCTCACCGTAAAGAGCAGAGAGGAGGGAGGGTTGGAGGGGGAGGGAGCAGAGCGGAGAACAGACTCGGATCTACCATGTGCCTGGGGATCCCATTTCAGCAGGGGCCCCGCCCCGGCCAGTCACCTACATCCCTAACATTGATCCTGCTTGTTAATGTACATTTAACATAAAAATAATTATAGTTACGATGAAAACGATCATTAAATACGCAATACAAAAACCGGTCGATTTCTTTATCCCCCTACTAAAAATGGACTATTCCATCTTGACATCTTCCGGGTCAGAGGTGAACTCGGAGGCTAATTCTGTGGCTAGCTGATTGTGCTGGGTTTCTTGGATAAATCCGCAGAGAACCCCGCTGTTTCAAGCCAAATTAACGCGGCCGGAGGATTTTATTGTGTGTTTTGTGTCGACCACTCGACGGTGAGTCGTTAGTTTTATGTATTTTAGTTACTTTTCATTAAATCTGTTGACTACCTATAGAATGTTGACATCTTCCGGGTCAGAGGTGAACTGGACGCTAACTCTGTGTCTAGCTGGTTGGTTGTGCTGGGTTACTAATGGATAAATCTGCAGAGAACCCCGCTGTTTCAAGCCAAATTAACGTGGCCGGAGGATTTTATTGTGTGTTTTGTGTCGACCACTCGACGGTGAGTCGTTAGTTTTATGTATTTGGGATACTTTTATGTATAAATGCGGTGGCGACACACCCGTGTATTTGATATTTAAAAGTGGTTTTAGGGATTAAAAGATCATTCTCTTTTTTGTTAATTTTGTGGCCGAATAGAATATATGTACGTAAAGTATTAAATAAATCCTTTGATTTTTGTAATTTCATCCTTTTAGGATCATTTTAGTTACTTTTCAGTTGGCAGTGTAGTGCAAATATTGCATAACGCTGCCGGCTACCAATTGTCGAATATAAATAGCGGATTAGATTAGCTTCCCCTAATTTTCATAAGACATTTGTGCTTTTGAAATTGTGGACCTAAAAAAATTAATAAGCGTTTTAGAAATTGTGGAACTAATTTTTTGATTAGCGTTGCCCACCACTGACAACGATAATAAAGTTTACTGCATTCTGATTCTGAAGAAACCTCCAGTAGAACCAGGCTCAGGGCGAGCGGCCATCTGCTTTGATTGGCTGCTTTGAGAGGAACAAGAAGGAGAAACTAACACAATATTCTCTCTGAGAACTCCATCACTTCAGATGATTACTTTAAGCCTCTGAACACTGCCAGTGTTTGAATACATAATGCAATGCCTCTCAGAAAGAATGTCTTGCCTTCAATAAAATTCTATACCGGTATATATCTTTTATTTTATGTTGGAAAACACAGTTTATACAACTCTATAAAAGACAGTATCATGTGCTTGCATCACTAGATTTATGGGTCACCAGAAAGACTTGTCTAGTCCCCTCAAGCATATTTTAGTAGATTACCTTGGTCTATAAAACCGTTTTGAAAGACACACCCCACAGAAGCGTAGACAGTAGTGGAGTTAAGTGTCGTATTTCACTTTTTAAAATGAGCTGCAAAGAAAATAGGTCTAAAGACAAATTACATAAGCAAAATTTGACACCGTGTGTATTTTGGACAAAACATGTCAAAGATATGTTATTAAATCACCAATTGAATCAATTCATGGAAATGGGGTATATTCTGACAATATAAAGGTACCACCAAGGGAGTGATGGCGCAGAGGTTAGAGAATGTGGGCCTGTGATCAGAAGGTCGCCGGTTCAACTCCCCAAACTGACAACATCAAAAATACGGGTGGAAAAAGGGAAACAACCACACCTTCCTCCACTCTCATTTGCCCCACTCTGGGCCCTTGAGGAAGGCACTTAACCCTCACCACCTGCTCCCAAAACAGATCTCTCTTGAAAACGACTCCTCGTCACTCAATGAGACTAGCTGTATAAATAAACGTTAAATAAATAAAATAAAATATATAATGCTGTTCTATTGACACCATGCATTTGGACAGTACGATCAAACTATACAATTAGAAATAGTGACATAACCATGTGAACAAGTGTACATCAAAGTCACAATAGAGCATTTCCCTCTTTAAAATAATACATTACTTGGCTGCACCAAAACTAAAAAGTGCTTAATAATGTATCAACTTAGGTTGTGTATCTGCACATTTAACAATAAGGGATTGGCGTGTTACTTCAGTGACTTGATGTTTGTTTAATGTTTGCTCAGTAGTTTAACTGTAGCCAACTAGGTGTCTGTGAATTTGAGACTGTGCAAAGGACAACTGACATCACAGACACCATAATCTATCATGTAAGAGCAACGCTCCAGTGAGTTAAGTCTATGTTCAAATGTATTTTCTTTCCTACAAACAAACAAATGCCAAAAGCAGTTTCAAACAGAGGAGCGTAAAATCTGTCTCAGTAAGATACACATTCATACAACAATAAAATGAATACCTACTCTACTCCTCCGAGAGCAGGAACACAAAGTACATTGCTATTGTTAGATTTCTTTTTGTCTGGCAAGAAGAGAGTACACCCAGCCAGCTCTGTGCAGCGAGCCACTCACAGTTGCTCAATAATCCATTTACTTGCATTTGCTATAGTCGTGACTGTAATTTCAATCACATAGCCAGGAGGGAAATAACTTAGGAGCTAGCTACTAAAAGCTGCCGAACAGTGACATGGGCTGACATCGAGTAATGGATCCTTGCTCATTGCCTGAGTCATGAATCATCTAGTCCACAGCAATGATGGGTGAGAAACATTAAAGCTACCATTTGCACCTTATTTTTGTCCTTTATATAGAGTGTATCAATGGAAGTACCAAGGTCACAAGGATTGATCCCCTCTGCTTAAAAAAGAGAGACTACCGGTATGTGAAAGGGCAGCTTTCCTCCCTTGAACAATCTTAATAGCCATATTTATAATTCAGTCATCAACCACAAGGCAAAAGGTAGACAATGTTTTTGCCCATGTCAATTTTTCTGTTACTAAAATAATAATAATAATAATAATAATAATAATAATAATAATAATAATAATAATAATAATAATGTGTTATGTGTTATCATTGTACATTGCCTGGCCCCTAAAAAAGTCGCCACCCCAAAAAAAGTTTACACACTAATATTTTGTTGGACTGCCTTTAGCTTTGATTAAGACATGCATTCTCAGTGGCATTGTTTCAATAAGCTTCTGCAATGTCACAAGATCTATTTCCATCCAGTGTTGCATTAATTTTTCACCAAGATCTTACATTGATGACTAGGCACTAGGCATGATGGGTGCATCACTTCTCCTGCCTCTCTTCTTACCCTTATGTGCCCATCACTCTGGAACAGGGTAAATCTGGACTCATCAGACCACATGACCTTCTTCCATTGCTCCAGAGTCCAATCTTTAGGCTCCCTAGCAAATTGAAGCCTTTTTTGTCTGGTTAGTCTCACTGTTTAGTGGTTTTCTTAAGGCTACACAGCTGTTCAGTCCCAATCCCTTGAGTTCGCTTCACATTGTGCGTGTGGAAATGCTCTTACTTTCACTATTAAACATAGCCCTGAGTGCTACTGTTGTTTTTCTTCAATTTGATTTCACCAAATGTTTAAGTGATCACTGATCACGATCATTCAGGATTTTTCCCCCGGCTACATTTCTTCCTCAAAGACGATGGGTCCCCACTATCTTTCCAGTTTTTAATAATGTGCTGGACAGTTCTTAACCCCGTTTTAGTAGTTTCTGCAATCTCATCAGATGTTTTCTCTGCTTGATGCCAATGATTTGACCCTTCTCAAACAGACTGACATCTTTTCCACGACCACGCAACTTACTGTTGCACCGAGGGACTGAGAGAAACACAATTTCAATCCTGTGTATGTCCTGTACATATTGCAGTTCTGAAAATAAAGTTGACTTTGACTTTGATGTGTCTTTCAACATGGTTGTTTAAGAAATGA
>JBBPBX010049225.1:15220-25445 GCA_038048925.1 Garcialebias charrua
CTGGGACCCTGTGTACACAATTTTGTTCCACCTCAAGTACCATGAAGCGAATGACAATAAAGAATCTTGAACCTTGACCCTTGTTGTTACCAAGAGTCAGAATGCAAAATGTATACCATACTTTTGTCTGGATATCAGCTGTAAAACTACACCAATGTTTTGCTTACACTAGCTTAGCATAAAGAACATAAAAGTAGTGATCTTTCTATTTGTGAAACAGCATCTGGTCTGCTGTATGCTCTCAGTAGAGCAGTCTTGTTGAAATCATCTTTTGAGAGGAATCTTATAGGATATTTCATCAACTACATGAACAACTAGCACTGTTCAACCTTTACAACTTGATAATGTTTGTTTATCAAGTTTGCTTTTAAAGTCCTAAAAGCAAACAAATATAAAGTTTTATACAGATTTTTTTTTTTACACTCGTCATTGTAAATAAACAAAACACGACGTCCAGTAAGAAGCAAAGAAAAGTAAATTATTTCACCACGTATTCATGAATTATTAACTTGTTGAAAGGCATTAATGATTGGCATTAATTAAATTTATACTGTACACTGATTGTGTATTTCATCCAACCAAAGCATGTTTGCTTGGCAAATATGAACTGTCATGGCAACAAGTCAATTATTATGCTGCTGTAACAATGTAACCTTGCCCTCATCCATTATATGCCAGTTTCTCATAAGTATGGCAAATATTCCGCTCATTCTCAATCAGTTCATCTGGACAGTTTCTTTTTAGTAGACTGATTGAGAATGAGCGGATTTGATACCTGGACTATTGAGAATGAACTTTATGGCAAATATTGATCAGACATGTAATTTTTCATTATGCAGTAGTTCTGTCTAAACATAACTGACCTACAGTGTGTTTGAATGGCAACATTAAATAAATCTACAAGTGACTCGAGTGCTTAGTATTCCTATTAGAGCCAAGAGGTCAAATAGGTAATTTGTTCACAGTCTGTTTTCTTAATCGGTTGGGAATATAACATCTTTAAGGCTATTGTAAGTACCATACATTTAAAATTCAAAACAAAATCAAAAATGTATAGCATTTTCTTATTTTTATGTCTCAATCAAAATAATTCCACCCAAAAGCACATTTTTCTACCCTCTTGAATTATTTAAAGAAGCACCACAATGAAATAAAATGGGTAATTCTGACATGAAAGCATAAGTGGATAATGGACTCAGACATGTTGACATGAAACATAGAAAAGATAAGCCCAGAAGGAAGAAAAGGCTAAGTGTCACTGCTCATCTCTTGGTAAAATCAAGGTCAAAACCTTGTGTGGTCCCAGGGCATTTTGTTTGGCTTTTAAAGAAATGGTCATAGAGTAACTGCTGCACAGAAAAGGTTCAGTGAGACTCAAGCTGACGGCTATTCTTTCCACTAACCTTGCTTAAAATGAACGGAGTCAACAGAGGATAATTAATGTTTCAAATTTAAACCACTGATAACAGATGCATGTTGGTAATAAAAAAACAACATCTCCGTCCCTTGTTGTTTTCTTTTTCTAGAAATTATTCCATAGCACAATTCTAAGAGCCCTTTTTACAAGCTTTGTTAAAGATCCAAAGCCAAAGAAAAACACAGTAGTTTGAAATACCAGCAGTATTGTTCGTTGCACTTATTATAATTGCTGGTGACACATAATGATGCAGGGCTCTTTCTGAATGAGTCCACCCATTATGTGGTTTGAAAGCTGGTCTGGTCTGTGTGGTATGTGCGCCTGAATGTGGAGGCCCCTCTCACAGTGGGGGGAAGGCTTGACTTGGATGCTTGTGCGTTGTGTCTGCAGCTCTGCTCGGTGCTCGGTGGGGGTAACACAAGGAACCCTATAGTGCGGTAATGCAATATTCATGGTGGGGTGTGAGCAGAGCAGTTAAACACAGCAGAGTTGTGAGAAGACCTTACAACCCCTCTATCAGGGAGCAGCTGCAGCCTGCGCTCTCAAAAGCCTATCTTCGTGTTCAAGCATTGTCTCTTTCTTTCTCTGCTTCCCCCACAGTTCCTCCTCTCCTGCCTCTCACTCAACCATTAATTTTTAATCACAACTTAAATGGCTGCCTTGCATGTAGCTTTGGGGGCAGCAAGTCAAGGGCTCTGGCTTCTGGTTACAAAGTGAGGAAATAAATTTGAAGATCAACCAAAACATATAGGGAGGGAAAAGAACTGAACAGGCGAAAATGTACCCTAATTAGAATTCCCACGCTTTCATTTTGTACTTTCAATTGCGATTGAAACAGGATTGAGGTCATATTAAGATAAAGACAGAGTTTATGAAGACTGGAGGTAATGAGAGATTATATATGTTGTTATTTTCACAATTCAAAATATATAGTTTTGCCATAATGCAGACAAAATAGTAGCAAGATTTAAACAAATAGGTTCTATTTGATTTAATTTATTCATGCCTTTATATACATGCAGTTCATTCTTCCATTATCAATTGACAACAAACAGCATTTTAATTTATCTTCAAAACAACGACAAACAACAAAAAAGCTCAAAAGCGTATGAAAGTACAGTTAGCAGTAGGAGCACATTAATTATTGATTCCCCTCTTGGTGAAGGGCAAGGTTGTGTGGATGTTGTCAGTGAGGTGGCAGCACTCAGGTTTTTCCCTGCATTATTTATTTCCTGTATTGGGGTGGTCTGACCCACTCTTGTAATAAGAGCTGGAGTCACGGTCTGTTTGGAGTCCCGGGGCAACACCGTGCGACTCTGTCCCTGGATCACTGCTCAACCACACAAGTCAGTGTTTGCTCAGACTTCACTTGGACTGTAAAAGTCAAGCCTTGTTGACACATCTGTGCTGTCTCTCCCCAAGGCTAATGGCTATTACATCTGTCTGCTTCTTTTCACAAGGAGGAGAAAACTACAAAAATCAAAAGTTGTGAAAATACTGATAGCTGATGGAAAGTCAAAAAACCACCTCAAAAGGGGAAATACCACGCTTGATCTTGATCACAAGCATAGTAAGATGATTACACTTTGGAGGTGATTTGAGAACAAAAATGTTGATGGCTCACTGATAGCCGAGTGTCACCACAGAAACTATGCTTTTCTAAGGTCATTCTCTGAGATAGCAATATGATGTTCAACTCACATGTCTTTAAACAAACTTTTGTTAAGCAATGGCAAAACATATATTTTGCATTTAGTTTTAGTCCATAGAAATTGATGTGTTATTTTATAAAACAGCTCAAATTTGCCACAAAAGTTCAAGGTTTGCTAATTTACTCTTCAGTTCCAAAATGGTAGCCCACATACGTAATGTCCATCAGTCTGCAGAGTTTCTATTCTTCTTCTTTGTTCTGTACTGATGACATTATGTCTATAGAGTTTTCATGAAATGTCATCTAATAAAACTAAAAGTGAAACAGCAGAGTGAAGTTTTGTGTGGTCAAAACTGTAAAAGAGCAATAAAAAGTGTCTAAACAAACTGTTCCTTAACAATATCTAAATGGTAAACACAAGCCACTTCTTAAGGATCAAAGCATATATTTTTATTTCAGGCTATCTTAAAAAGTAGTATTTCTAAGCAGTTAAGTAAGGCGGTCAATTTTTCCTCTAAGGAACACTTACTTTTGAAAGGCTAAAGGCCCTTCTAGGAATTAAGATTCCCTAATGACAATTGTTTCCCTTTTGTATAAGTATGAATAGCATATTTTCAAACTGTCAAATAATAAAATTATGCAGCATTTGCAATCCTACAATGTAATGATAAACATAGAGTCTGTTTAGCCGAGTAAGGGGCTCCCTTTTCATGACATTTCAGGCATTTGTGTGAAATTCACTTGACAGGTGAGTGGGAAAACATTCACTCACACTTTTAAAAATAACAAGAGTGACTCATTGGGCCTGTCTAGTTTAATACTCTCAGCTTGACCAGCTACTTGAATTGTGCAAATAATCCACTTATTGATCCTCAGATGCTGGCCTAACAAAATAACAAAATCAAGGCAGTAGCCTAGCTGCACTCATGAGAACAAGCAGACGCCTACCAATCAGTTGAACACACACACAAACACAGAAACAGGAGTAATCTCTCACTAATCAAGGACATTGATCACATTGCAAAGCACATCTGTCTGCACACCCTGCTCAATGCAGGGAAAGATTGATTAGCCCATCGGGATTCAGGACAATGACTAGAGAAAAAAAGATGTGTGACACTGAAGCACCAGGAAACATGTGGTAATGACAAAAGAAAACTAAAGGAATACTGTATATACATCACAAATTGTCCAACCAGTGCTGATGTTTAAACATGTATATTAACATCTGCTTGTAAATAACATTTCAGTAAAAATTATTTATATTAGGCATTTATTTATTTATACAAGACTCACACATATGTACATTTTACATTTTATTATGCACCTTGTAAGTCTTTTGGGTATAAACACAGACTTTTGTAAATAAAAAAGTAATATGAGATAGGAATGTGATGAATTTGTAGATATGGGACTTAAACAAGTCAGAATCTGGATTGAGATAAACTGTAAGAATGACAGTAGCGTTTATATTGTCCCAAGTTTGCATACACTTATTTGCTTTATTTATACCTTGTAAATAGCTGCAGTGGATATAAAAAATCCTTTACAAAAACAGTTGTTGTTATTATTATTATTATTGTTACAACTAATGACAAAACAAATACTGTATGTTGGTTTATATCTTTAAAAAGTACCTTTCCAGCTTTAAAGTCAAGAAGCAGCGGCATGTTTAAACAATGATTGATAAGGATTTCGCAATAGCCACTGATAAAGGCAACAATTCTTGTTTTCGGGTAAGTAAATAAAACTGTATTGCTACAGCACAGAGCAAATTCTTTACACCCCACACCCCCATGTCAGACAGAAAGCCAGGAGGTTTCATTTCCAAGGGCAGCTAATAAAACACCTAAGCTCAAGTGCAATCAAACGCTACAAACCTCTCAGGCTAAGCATGTCTGTCACAGCTACAAAACGCTAAAAAGGCATTTTTAAAAGAATTATTGCACAAAGACGTGAATCATCTTAAAGCTGATCTCTGGCATTTCTTTTTATAATTTCAAGTCAAAGTCAAAGTCAACTTTATTGTCAAAACTGCAATATGTACAGGACATACACAGGATTGAAATTGCATTTCTCTCTGTCCCTCTGTGCAACAGTAAACATTAAACATTTAAACACTAAAACATTTAATAAACATAAACATAAGCATAAAATGAAATAACAAAAGTGTAATACTGTCCTGAGTTTTTGCATAGTAGTTTTTGCATAGTAGTAGTAGTATGAAAGTATGAAAAGTTACACCAACTAAAACACTAAACATTTAAAGACCGTGTAAAGTGAAATTAAATGTGTGTTTTTAGTTTGTCACATGGCATAAATATGTGTTATTAATCACCCATATAAATCTGACTGATTAAAAACATTGTTTACCTTATAAAATTAAGTCTCAAAAATCATGAAAAAACATGATTTTGCCTTGCCCTGGAACGCTGGGGGCGTGTCAGTGCGTGGGCGTGGTTTCAGCGCAGCTGCGCTCGTGTCCTGCCCCCTGAGCTGACTGTGTGGAGAGGCAGGCAGCAGAGCCAGTAAACCTGCTCTGTTTTTATCTGAGTTCTGTCTGTAACAGCAGCTACTTTTTCCAAGAGTTACGCTGTTTTTGTAAATAGTTTTCTTGTGTGTTTTTAATCTGGAATGAATAAAAAAAAGAGTTGTACCATGCGGGAATTGAACCCGTGGGGTTTGGGACGGAAGGCAAGCGCTTTATCCATTGACCTATGATACTCAGTATAAAACCACGCGGTATAAAAACACGTTATGATTTGTACGGGTGCCCTGACCATTGCGACATCCAGGGAAGATGCACGAACGAGGCATAATTGATTAGCTAGCTAACAATGAACAAAATATCTATGCTATTGCTATCTGATGCTATCTGCGATTCGCGAGTGAACGGCTCCACCCATGCGAAGAACAATTTATATGACTGGAGCTGCAGGGGGTGGGGCTATACTAATGAGGACCGCGTGACGAAACGCGGTCCCGTTTAAACCACGCCTAAAAAATCCTGAAACAGACATATCTTTATACACAGTTTCATCTATAACTCCAAAATTAATTGAGCTACAATTTTGAGACTTTTTACTCATTTACAACATTACAATTATGACATTTATAATGTTTATTTAAGAAAATATTGAAATTCACTTTACACGGTCTTTAATAAACATAAGCATAAAATGAAATAACAAAAGTGTAATACTGTCCTGAGTTTTTTTGCATAGTAGTATAAAAGTGTAAAAAGTATATCTATAAAATAAAATGAAAGTTCTGGCATTGACATTTGTAATAGAGTGACAAAGCAGCATATGAAGTTTATGTACACAGTATATGTATGAGGTAGTTGATATTGGTATAGAGGTAAAGTGGCATATGCAATAAGGCTAGTAAAAAAATATATATATATATATATATATATATATATATATATATATCAGCAGTAGTGTAGATATAAAAAGTAGTGTAAATGTAAACAGTAGTAATAAATGTAAACAGTAGTATTGAATGAAAACAGTAGTAATAAATGTAAACAGTGAATGTAAAGCCCGATGCAGAGCTCAGCGTCCTCCCTAGACGCCACACACAGCGCATTCTGTGCGCGCCTGTTCACCGGGCAGAGCTCTGCTTTCTTCTCACGTTCTCTGTGAGCAGCTACACACGGAAGGGGACTGAACTGAGCTCGCTGATTGGTCAGACACCGCGCATCGCGTACGCGCTCGTAAAATTGGAGCTTGGCGCGTTCGCGTGAACGTTCAAAGGGCTTGTGCAGCGGCGCACGCACGGCGCTCACACAGCGGGGCGCCGCGCTCGCTCAAGCGCGGAGCTCTGCGCCGGCCTTAAACAGTAGTATGACTATAGGCAGTAATGTAATACAAACATTAGTGCAAATATAAGAAGTAGTGCAAACTGAATGAGCACATGACCGTGAGTTGAGTGAATAACCCGTTTTGATGACACAGAGTCCAGTGTTAAAATCTTTGTGTTGTGTGGTGGTGTGTGAACGTTTTTGTGATTAAGGCAGTACAAGTGGGAGGGAGGGCAGAGCAGGCAGAGAGTTTAGCAATGACAATAAGAACAATGACTCAAGCACCATTACAAAAAATATCATTCAGCATACATAACCCACATCCAATCACAGTCTCTTATATGAATCCAATCATGTGATTAGAGCCCAACCAATAAGGAAATCTTTGGGCAACAACATGTTCAGGCTGCTGTATAATGTATGTATTATTTTATGTTATTAGTGTTTAGCGTATATCTTAGATCTTTAGCATATCATTTAGTGTTCGTTCATCATCTTAGATCCTTATACTGTATACT
Source organism: Garcialebias charrua (assembly GCA_038048925.1). NCBI lineage: Eukaryota > Metazoa > Chordata > Actinopteri > Cyprinodontiformes > Rivulidae > Garcialebias > Garcialebias charrua. The sequence goes on from JBBPBX010049225.1 coordinate 22,612, forward strand.
GCTTCTTTTTATACTTTATATTTTTGCTATTTTTGTGTGTAACAGGGACCTTGAGTACACATTTTCATTCCACCTCATGTACCAAATGTGATGAGAATGACAATAAAGAACAACTGAATCTTAAACCTTGAAATGATGGCTATCGCCGATACCAATATTGAGAGGGGAAGGCGACAGCCGATAACCGATATATCGGCTGGAAATCTTTTAGTTTTGTCCACCCCCCAATAATCAAAGTAAACAGCTACTTTTAAACACTAAATAATGCAATGTCCTTCCCTGTTCACTGTTTAGTCAGTTACGTATGGTGAAGGCCTAATTATAATAATAATAATAATGTCTTTGTCTGTCATCTGTGTATGTTTCCCATACACAGACGAAATTCGTCTCTGCATTTAACCCAACCACCACCAGGTGGTGCAGTGAGCAGCCAGAAAGCGCTCGGGGAGCTGGAGAATTAGATGTGCACTCATAGACACCCCAAGGTGTGTAGTGGCCAGGGCGCGAACCCGCGTCCTTCGGGTCCCAAGTCAAAAGCCCTGCCACTACACCATCTTGGCTCCTATTTTTTGAATGCAGCAGCGTTTTTCTTTTTGTCAAAGCTGAGAAGTAAAGATTTCAGACAAACAATGTATTTCATTGAGGACGACAAAGATAACGTTACTAACACTGATTTTACTGCTATGTTAGAATTATTGTTCTGGCTAAAGTTTTACAAGGCAATAGCTTATAGCCGTTTTCGCACTGCACAGCCCTCCCCGGCCCAGCTCGTCCCGGGTTGTCCCTGAGCCCAGCCTGGCCCGCCCCCGCTCATTTCGCACTGTGCGGAGAGCCGCCTTGAAGTGGGTGGGGAGTTCTCTTGAAGTGAGTGGAGAGTTCGCTTGAAGTGGGTGGGGAGTTCTCTTGAAGTGGGTGGGGAGTTCTTGTAAGTGTGCACGCTTGGTGTGTGTTAAGAGAGGTGGAAAGAGGAGGGATGGAGACGCCGCTAATGTCGAACCGGTTAACACCATAGACTTAACATGGGCGTAGCCAGGATTTTATGAGGGGCGGTTCGTTTAAAGGAAACATGGACCTTGAAAGAGCAACACGCCTCAGTGGTTCACTGGAAACGCGTCCGGTTGCCGCTCCAAACCTTTTCTTGACTCGGGTTCAAACCTCACTTGGTTGAACTTATTTTACGTTTGTCTTTTATTGGATTTAAAAAAAAAGGAGTTTGTGTTAACCACAGGCATATTAACTCCTTTTTTTAATCCAATAAAAGACAAGCGTAAAATAAGTTCAACCAAGTGAGGTTCGAACCCGAGTCGAGATAAAATTTGGAGTGGCAAACCGACGCGCTTCCAGTGAACCACCGGGTATGTTGCTCTTTCAAGTTCCACTTTTCCTTTTAACAGATCGCCCCTCATAAACTCCTGGTTATGCCTATGTAAAATAAGCTGATTTGTAATCAGTTATTAACAAAAATTAAACTCAGAAACACTAACATATATATATTCAGCTAACAAAAGTTTTTTTTGGCGTTTCTGTAGTTACATTTTAATGAAATTTAGCTCGCGCTGAAAAGCGGAAATGCTCTCTATGGGTGCGCGCTTCGTGTTATTTACGTTTTAAAATAAGCTGATTTGTAATCAGTTATTAACAAAAATTTAACTCAGAAACACTAATATATATATATTCAGCTAACAATTTTTTTAGGCGTTTCTGTAGTTAAATTTTAATGAAATTCAGCTCGCACTGAGGTTGTTAGAACAAGTTGATGACTTAACACGCAGCAGTCCCGCCCCTGCTGCAAACAACAAATCAAATGTTGAGCAGTACATGACGTCAAACTGGGCCCGGGAGCTCGGCCCTCTTAGAACCTCCGTCTGTCGGGTTCTAAAACTCGGGCTGACGCCGACCTGAAAAGGCAAATGCGAACAAGACAAACCCGGGTTAGAAGCCGAGTCGGGCCGGGCTGGGCCGGGGAGGGCTGTGCAGTGCGAAAACGGCTTATGCTAGGTTATCTAAAGGTTAGCTTGCTAACTTGAGTCACATTGCTAATGAAGGATTGAAGATCATTTATTATCGTTGATTTTTTTATTTTACAGATCAATTAAAAATGAACTTACCATGCTCTATTCAGTAAAATATACTACACAGTATTGCTCCCTGCTTTGTCTGTGCTGAAAGTGAAAGTTAAAGTGAACAGCCATGACTTGAAATTAGTACGCATGTGCCCTCTGCTGGAAACCTTGTACAATTAAATTTTTTGCAAGTAATGACATGGCTTGTTCCAGTGTTTATATTGGCGCATAATGGGACTATTATCACAGATACTGATATGTCCCCAAATGCCTATATCGGCCTAAAATATTATTTTCTCCCCATCCCTCACCATGCACCTCCGCCCTCTTCATCTCAAATTAATACATGTAGGGATTTTGAGACTCGGGTGTGCTGCAACGTTTTTATACCTCTGTTGTTCAGAACCACCTGGGACTCAATTTTATTATACACCTTAGACATTCACTCATAAACATCCTCATAAAAGTCACATACTGTATAGGGAACGGAATGAGCACTATGGTTATGGGTGGCGGGATGGCATCACTCTCGCCCCCTGTGCCTATGCTCACTCACAATTATGCATTTAGACAATAAGGGTCTGGGTTAGAGTTGGAGTGGAGGGGAAACTGGTATAATGCCAGCCTTTGCTCCTTCTCTTTCCTTTTTAAGTGCACTTTACAACAACACACACCAACAGCACATTTGGGGACGGGTGTGTGTGTGTCGGGGTCTAGATTTGTTAATTTCAATTTTATTTATTTATTTATTTATATATATATAAATATATA
>JBBPBX010049226.1:0-25445 GCA_038048925.1 Garcialebias charrua
AGAGTCAGAGAGAGTCAGAGAGTCTTTATTGTCATTTGCACCGCATGTGGTACATGAGATGAAAACGAGATTATGTACACGAGGTCCCAGTTACATCCAACAACAAATGAAAGAGAAAAACAGTAATAACATCTAGAACTAACTAAGAAAAACATCAACTAGTAATACACTAAGCCTAATATAGTGGGAATAAACAGCAGCACGAACATGAGTTTGTATGAGCAGATGGTCACAGATGAACACAGATGAACACAGCAACAAGAAAACAGATCAGCATCAGCATGATGTGATATTTTGCAGTGTTTATTTTAATTTTATTTTTATTTATTCATGAGTCTAACAGCCTCAGGGTAGAAGCTGTTCCTCAGTCTAGTGGTTCTACACTTGATGCTCCTCAACCTCCGTCCTGAGGGGAGTGGGGCAAAGAGTGAGTGTGCTGGATGAGTGAGGTCTTTCATGATACAGGTGGCTCTTTTCCTGCATCTAGAGGTGTAAATGTCTGTGATGGTGGGGAGACTGACTCCAACAGACTTCTGTGCAGCCTTCACCACTCTCTGCAGAGCTTTCCTCTCTTCAACTGTGCAGCCTCCATGCCACACGTTGATGCTGGAGCACAGGATGCTCTCCACTGCACACCTGTAGAAGGAGGTGAGAACTGGGCTGCTCAGACCAGCTCGTCTCAGCCGTCTGAGGAAGTAGAGTCTCTGATGACCTTTCTTGATCAGGCTGGTGGTGTTGTTGCTCCAGCTGAGGTTATCATTCATGTGTACACCCAAGTATTTGTAGCTGGAGACCACTTCCACTGCAGACCCACCTATTATCAGTGGGGCATGGGTGTGTTTGTTCCTTCTGAAGTCCACAATCATCTCCTTTGTCTTCTTCACATTCATGTGAAGATTATTCTCTTTGCACCAGCTCTCCAGGTGTTCCACCTCCTGTCTGTAGCTGGACTCATCATTGTTTGTGATGCATCCCACCACCGCTGTATCATCTGCAAACTTAACAATATGACAGCCTGGAAGTGTGGCTGTACAATCATATGTGAGCAGAGTGAACAGAAGGGGGCTCAGCACACATCCCTGAGGAGAGCCAGTGCTGAGGGTTATGGTGGAGGAGGAGAAGTTGTGGATCTTCACGGACTGTGGTCTGTCTGTTAAGAAGTCTAGTACCCAGTTACAAATAGAGGGGCTTAGTCCAAGTGTAGATAGTTTGTCTATCAGAGTTTGGGGGATCATGGTGTTGAAGGCAGATGTGAAGTCCACAAAGAGCAGACGCACAATAGCAATAAAACATAACAAAAAATGTGCCGTAAATAGGCTTATTAGTCCACTGCTATTTCAATAATAATAAAACATAACAAAAAATGTGCCCTAAATAGGCTTATTAGTCCACTGCTGTTTCAATAACAATAAAACTTAACATAAGGCACCATCAAAGTTTTACACTGTCTCAAACTCTTGATTTATGAAACTAGTATTTGGACGTTCAGCTCACTGTTACCTCCTCGTCAGATTACTCCTGGATCTTCTTCAGGAACTCACGTGCAGCCGCCGCTGTTTTAAACACATGAGTCCGGTCCTCATAAGTCACCAGCAGCTTGGCTGGGTGAGCCACCCCATGGCGCAGTCCCAGTTTGCGCAGCTCCGTGCGTATTGGGTCGAACTGCTTCCGAACCTGAAGCAAACTCGCCGCCACATCTGGGTAAAACCGCACTTGTTGATCCTGGTAACGGATGTCTGCTTTAGCCCTTGATGCTACAGCAACAAGCTGTTTATCCTTGTAACTGAGGAATGTCATTATTAATGTGCGGGGCGCTGCGGTGCTGTCCCTCCTGGGTCCGAGTCGATGCGCTCGCTCCACCACCACCGCTCCAACACCGAGGGTCTCCGGCAGCCACTTCTCCAGGAACTCACACGGGTTCTGTCCTTCAGCTCCCTCCGGTAAGTTGACCAGCCTCAGGTTATTTTGTCTCGATCTTGCCTCCAGATCCATAACTTTATGTTCCAAGTCTTTCTTCTTGGACTCTAATGTTTCCACTTTAGCTCGCATTGTTGCTATCTCGCTCTCTGCGTCAGAAATGCGTGTTTCTGTTTCTGCGACTCGCTGAGTACAATCACTTATTTCTTTCCTCATGCTGTCGATAGAGCCCAGGACTTCATCAAATCTGGAGGAGAACTCCTTCTGCATTGAGTTAACAACAGACAGTATTTCATCCACCTTGCTGCTTTGAGACTTCGAGGTCTCCTCTCTGTCTGTGGCAGCCATCGGAGCTGAGCTTGAGCTAGCATTAGCATTAGCTTTCTGCGTGTCCCCTCGAAGATTATAGTCCGTTAGCTTCTTTTGTTTCTCTTTTCCACTATCTTCTTGAGCCGCTTTTGCTGGCATTATTCCGACCTCCTGCGTTCACTGGCCGTTTGGTACGTTTTGAAAGGAAGGGTTTTTAGAGATATATTTGGCAGGAACTGCAGAGCGATGAAAGACACGTCTATTCACATGGCCGCCATAACCGGAAGTCTAATTTCCCCTTCTTAATCCTTTATCTGGAGTTTTCTTTTGTTTTTTTGGCCAAAAGTCAAGTGATCGCTCCCTCCTCCTCCTCCTCCTCCTCCTCTCTCTCCGCTGAGTGCAAAGAATAAGGAAGTGCCTCAAGTTGTCACAAGAGAAAAAAACTCGGGTTTTACGTTGTTGCCCGAGTCCCTGCATATTTTCTGGTCTTCTGGTGTGCTGGACCAATGCTACATTGTTTTATTTTATATTTTTCAAACGTTTTATTAACATATAAACACAGAATATGCAGGCAGCGAGAGAAAATGCAGCAGGGAGCAGAGCTGATGTCAAGTTCGGCAGAGCACAGAGGGGGAGGGAGCAGAATGCTTTCCCTGTTCAAATTTTTTCTAAGATCCAATGGTTTTGTTCCTCAGGCAGAGGCCACGCCTCCAGCAAGAATTGTTTCTCAATGGAGAAAGTCCAGACCCTAGTACGAAGCGAAGTGAAGGACAAGGGTCTGGTTTTAACCAGGCTAGTATGACACAGACTGTATGAAGGAACAATGGCATCCAACTGCTCTACAAACTGACTATTTTCCTCAAATTCATTTGCAGAAGTGGTCTCTCTTTTAACGTAGTAAAACAATTAATACCTTGATCATAAAGCACTTGTGCATTAATTATATAATAGTTGTGAAGTAGTTTTCAATCAGATTAAAAGTAGAACTGTGTAAAGTCAGCCTGTATAAATAAAGGTTGAATGAATGAATATTATCCTTCACTCTTTTACCAAAAAAGAGTTCAGCCAGCTGAAAAAACAAATGGTATTTCCTCTATCAGTTAAGGGGGAGGGAAAATGCCCCCACCAGAGAGAGACAAAGAGGGTCTCTGTGATTGGTGGAAGGCAGGAAATATCCTGCAGGAGTATATAAACTTGGGTATCCTCCTCGAGGGAGGAACGCAGAAAGGCCCCGGGGTGAAGAGACTTGGATTCAGACTAATCAGGTTGTATGAGGTCTTCCTTGAAACACATAAAATGTCTTTTCTTCCACCCATTCTCCCCCCACTGTCTCCCTGGCTCTCTTTTGAACAAATGTAATGACTTTTAAGAATAGCATAATGTATTCTGTGACTTTTTAAACTTATAATTAAACTGGTTTTTGGAACTTTAAATGAGCGTCTGTCGTGTGTAAGTGTATCTCTCCTTCCTGTTCTAAAGTGAACCAAAAAACGAATTCTGGGACGGATAGAATCTTACGTCAACAATTGGAGGTCCTACCGAGATGGTTGCACGCGCGGACAGGAAGGGGCAGAGGAGTCCAGAACACTGAGTGACCGGTCACCTCTACAAAGAAGGTAGGCAGATTCCTGTTTAAACAAAATCTGTGATTGGGAATTTTATAGGCAAATTTAAACTCAGTGTGTTTGGACTCCATTAAAAGTAGAATTATAAGTTTCCAGCCAAGACTCCAGATCCCAGAGTAAAAACACGCAATGGTCGAGCCAACCAAATGCCGACGGGCGTTTGGAACAGAGGGAAAGGGGTTCTAGGATAAATAAATAATTTATCCGCCGCCGTTTCCTGTAACTCTGAGACTAAGTTCAACTGTAATCTTGTTAGGTTTGTGGCTAACTATAAAACAGTGTCAATTAAATCCACTTATAATTTGACTTATGATAAGTGGAGGCGGGATCTGGTGAGGTGATGTATTTGTATATTACCATGCGTAAATACATTATAATACATTAGGAATGAAGGCATTGAAAAAATTTAAACCCACAAACAAATAAAATAAATAAAGTGTGGGACTGAGTGAAGAAAAAAATTAAACCCACAAACAAATAAAATAAATAAAGTGTGGGACTGAGTGAAGAAAAAATATTGAGGAAAACGCGCTGACTTTCGCTGATAAAATAATCTGATAAGAGTTCCTGGACCAGATAAAAATAGAATAGAATTAGTCACAGAATACTAAATCTTTTTTATGTTCTAAAATAATGGTTTCCTGCCATGTGAGGAGTCAATGCCTGCCTCACCTGCGTGACTTGTCTCTGCTCTCCAAACTGCGCGTGGCTCTCTTTGTCTTTCTCTCTCTGCAGCGCTGTGCTGCTCTGGACCAGTGGCGGAGCTAGACTTTTATTGCTGGGGGGGCCGAGAGGGGGCCAAAGCTATAAGTGGTCCACTTACTACAGCACAGTGGGAAAAATGGATTTATCCCAATTTTTTGGGGGGGATTTGTAGACGCTATGAAATTTTGAAACATATTTTTCCCTTAAAATGATACAGGCTCTCAGTTTAAATTTTTGATCTGTGATCTAAATATTTTTAAGTTTAGAAACCAAGTGGTTTTCTAAACAGCTTTAGTGTTTGACTTTGTCCACACTCATAAAATACACAATGAAGTACCCAAAAAAAAAAAAATATATATAACAATAAAAAAAATATATATATATACCGGTAAACTTAAATGGTACATATCGCCCCTTGCTGCTTTGAGCATGTAACAGTCACAAGACCACATTGAAATAAGAAATATAAAATATGATAAAAATACATTTCTGTTCATTTTATTTCTATTCAAGACACTATCATAAGAATGACTATATATTTAATATAGGTGGATAGAGTACAGTATCTCTGTTTACAATTCTGGTTGGTGGTGTGCCTCGTGATTTTTTCAGTGAAAACACAGTGTGCCTTGGCTCCAAAAAGGTTGAAAAACACTGGTCTAATGAAAATAAACAGTTTAAGTTAATTAGAATGATTTAAAAAAATAAAAATAAAAAATAGCTAAACAAGAGCATGGTTTTGCTAAATTAGGCTGAAAAGTTGGATTAAAAAATGTAGAATTAGCTGAAACAGGCTATATACAGAAATTATTACGTAAAATTAAATACCTTGATATCACAATATTTTTTTTTGCCTCAATAAAACCACGGTCCTACTTGTTATTTATTTAATTGTTCCCATATATATCTTTAAAAATAGTTGAAACTGCATATTTCTTGGTGCATTTGTGTGTACAACTGGATCAGTGCTGTCTTTATTTTTTATTTATTATATAGACGTTTTAATAAGATATAACACCGTTGCGACTGTTGCTCGCTGCTCTCAAAGCCTCTGCTCAGAGGAGCGAGAGCCGCGCGTCTTCTCCCTGGCTCCCCGTTCTGCTGTGTTACCTTTGAAGTTCTTTCTGTTGACCCAGGGCTCGGTTCTGTTCCAGCTTTGTTGCGTGAAGCACTGGGAGCACGCGTGCTCAGAGCTACCTTTCTGAACTCCCGACCCACGGGGAGAGAAAAAAGAGAGGGGCAGATCTTCCCGGAGCTTTTGCTAAAAATCTGCTATAAATCATGAAATAACCCATTTAGAGTTATTTCTCTACAATATAAATAAACGCTCCTGTATTATTTTTAAATAAACAAATAAATAATGGCGAGGCAATTTGAAAACATGGTGAGTCATGGACTTTAAAGAATTCAAAAATGGAAGGAGGAAAATAATGATTACTGTATTTTTAGCCTGTATGACATATTTATGGATTGTTTTTTCTTCTTAAACTTTTCACAAGTTATCTGAGGATTACAATATGAAACAAACATCGAGGCGCTGAGATTAGAATAAAGTTTTATTTAGATACAGCAGTTTAATAGAGTAAAAAAAACGTAGTCCACCTCCTCATGGTGCTGGGTTCCTGAAACACAAAAATAAACGTTACATTAAAACGGGTTACACTTCTCCATTTTAACAGGACTAGATCATTTTCTACAGCGTGAATGTGGGTGAAATGAAAAATTAGAACTTCAGCTCTGGACGAGGGTCTGGTTTTAACCAGGCTGGAAGGCCTCAGGATTGTACGGTTTTTTTGAATAAACAAATAAAATATTTGCGGATAGTTCGAGATAAATTAAATAGGGCCGAATGAACCGTTACAGTTTGAAGGATTGATCAAAAAAGATTATGACATTCTATCTAAATAATTTTAGGTTATAACACTTAGATAAACGGAAAAGTAAGAAAATTGCAGTGGACCTCCCGTTAGCATAGCATATGCCTAACAGCGGACATTTTATAACTTTGTAACGGTAGACGGCTCACATCGGATTCGCTAACAAAGCGTACAGTGGCGCGTCGTGTAGATAAACAATATCGACTTTAAATAATCCAAAGTTAGTTTTTGTAGACGAACTTAGCAGCTAACAGCAAAGCTAACGAGCCACGTTTGACGTGGTTCACGAGACGTCGTCTTATAATTTGTGTATAGGACGTGAGGCATACTTGCATTTTCCAATATAAGAAGCAGAGAAAGTGGATTACCAATTTGGAAGACGTACTTTTGTGAATAGTTCCAGTGAATGTCCACGTCTTGTGAGCGGACGCAAAAGACAGTCGTTTCCTGTACAGCCTGAGCAGGGTTGCCAGGTGAGAAATGTAGGATTATCGTACACCCATTATAAACAAAATAATAAGTACTGTACTGTAGCGTCTAACAGGCACTCACAGCTTTGTGGCGTCAGTACTGGGGGAACCATAGACATTAATACGCATTATTGTCTGGGGGCAACTAAAAGAGCTCTACAGGAAGTCTTCTGTCACATTTAGAAAAGCAGGATTAGCTGGAATTCCAAGACGCCTTCAGGGTTAAAAAAAAAACTCCGACAGACAGTTGCGACAGGCTGATGAAAACCGATCACAACTACACGTTTACAGAATGGCGAAATTATTGTATTTTTGGCCTTTGTCGGGATTATTGATCGTACAGAGGGCAAAATTATCGTACAAATACGAAAATTATCGTACAGCTGGCAACATTGAGCCTGAGTATAATGGAGACCCCTGATGGACGAAAAAAGGTACTGCAGACAGGAGCATAATAATTTCTAGAAAAACCAAAAACAAGTCGGAGTCACTTTATTTTTTAATTTAGTCATCCAGTTGGGTTATTCGTTCTGAAACATTTAATAAAAGTAAAGGGATGCAGGTACAGAGTTTAATAACTGTTTGGAGTCAGATGAATAAAAGAAGAGGACAGATTGGGGTTTGAAGAATAAATAATAATAATAATAATAGTAATGAATTCAATTTATAACGCACTTTTCATTAATGGAAATCTCAAAGTGCTAAGGAGGGAGTAGCCCTCACAGACAGGTCTTAAATGAATACATATTTATAGATGTGGAAAATGGATTTAAAATTCATTCATTTCTAAATTTTGATGCACTTTTAACATGCAGGAAAGGGTTTTAACAGAACTGTTTTTTTGTATGTCCAGAAGCTCAGATTTAGCTTTTTTAGATTTCTCTACATGGATTATGGAGCATGCATCAGGGTATTTAACAAAACAGTTTGTTGAATAAATGTTTTAAAACGTGCAATCACTGATCATTTCTTTAATATGTAATGCACTTAAATGTTAAACTGAGTAAAAATGTAAAAGGACAATTAATTTAATGTTAATATTTTTATAATTTCTTTATTCTTTGCACTAATACAAAGACAAAAGTGGACTTTTGGAATGAGTATTCTGGTCTGACCCCCTTGAGATCAGATTAAGCTGTATGCGGCCCCCAGATCAAAATGAGTTTGACACCCCTAGACTAATAGTTATATACCTGGAACAACAGGCCAAAATGAACTAGCCCATATTTTTACTTTGAATAAATGAGCCACTGAGTTTAACAATTTCAAATTAATAACTTAGGAGGGCAGATCTTAGAAGGCTCAAGGAATTTGCTAATTATCATAGACTGTATACTAGCAAGGGGGTCTTAGAAGACCGTAAATTATATTTTCTAAAATAAAAGTAGGCTACAGTATTTTTTGATTTCAGGGTTAAATTGATTATTTCACTTTTAGGTAAACTAATGTTTTGGATCTGTTGTGCAGATCAGATTAAAAGATGCCTCCGTCGAAGGTTCCATAATAAAGATTGTTAACAGAAAATTAATTTGATCCCGGTCTGTTAATGATTTTTTTTTAATTTTTAGTTTTTCAATTTTTTAAATAGCCTCATTGAACAGTGTTGATGGAACAAGAGTGAGTCTTGTGAATCCCACCTCATCTTTACAGAACACATAATGGTAAATATGCATTAAGATAGGCCTCTGCCAAAACACATGCAGCATCTGACTTTTGAATCTCGGCTACTGTGGTTATTGATCAGATCGGATCAGATTTAATATGAAGGTGTGTCCAGAAACTGAAGAACAAACTCATATGCAACCTTGCTCAAAGAACTTTGAGGGGCATACGCAAGGAACGACTGAAAACAACAAAGGCACCGAAAGAACAAAAGACTGTCCACAAAAACTTTCAGCCGAGCAGAGGCAAAGACTTTCTCAAAGAACTGTCGAAACATGGTCATCAGACACAAATGGCCAGGATATACGGTCCGGATTTGGGGGGTCCGGACGAGAATCAGAACCCAGTGAACGTCTCACTGGGGGCTGGAACAAGAGAAAGCTGAACACGTTCTCCAAACAGACAAGAGAACAAATGGTCCTGAAGTCACTCACACCAGCAAAGGCCACACCCCATATTGATCTGTGAGGATCTGTCGTTGATCTTAGCAGCCGGGATCAAAACTACAGTTGCTATGATAAATTTTTAATGAAACACATAGGCACATTAGGGCCTGCTAGCGCGGGCCTCATGATTCTCAGTTATACTATGCTCAGGTGGATCTGACGACTTGCTTTTTCTGGTTCTTGTAACTGTGGTGAAGCTGAAGGGGAGCAAGGGAAATGATCCTAGCTCCTGGCCCCAAAACGAGTTAACTTTTATATTTTTGTTTTTGCAGTTATCCTTGGCGGAGTGCATGTTGGGATTCTGATGTGTCACAAGGGGTACATTTTGGTAAATGATTATAATTTTAAAGAAAATGAGATGATATCGTAGATTACTGTTAGCTATATGGTTGTGAAAACCAAATTACTGGTGGCAATAGGCAGAGGTTTAGGAAACATCTGACACTAGTGCTAAGGTTAAAGGATGGTAAATTTAGACACAATTTCCAATTTATTAACCAAATAACTTTGGCATAATTGAAACAAGGTAGAGTTTTGTTTCAAAAGGGGGTTAAGAGGTTGACAGATGTTTCTAAAAATAGAAAGGTTGAAATTGGTCCCTAGAAATAACTAGATTGTAAATGTTTCCTAGAAACAACTAGGCCGAAAATGTTCCTAGAAATAACTAATTAACTAAAAGATGGTAAATACATTTTAGTATACAAAGAATAATAAGGATAACTGATAAATTGGCGTTATAAACAAAGTTCACTTGCGTTGATATTGAGGCGGCATCGTTCTTGAACGTTTTATTTTCTTTAATCATGGCATGGGGGAAGGAGTATTGATGCAAGCATATTTCAAATGAGCAATTAACAACACTGTTTTTTCCCCTCTGTGAAATGTGTGTGAAGCAGGAGGGGGACGCCCCTTGGAAATGTTTCCTGGCCTGCAGGCTCAAAACCACTCAAACCTGAAGTGGACCTGATCAGAGGGATATGGTGGTTCTGTAGATTTATAGCCATTGACTTGACTAGACGACATGTGACTTATTGACTCAGGAAAAAGGTGTACAATGTTTTGTGAATTATGCTCTGCCGCCGCTTGCTATGTTATTTTTTAATTATGCTCTGCCGCCGCTTGTGATGTTATTGTTATGTGTGTAATTTCTGCTATAAGCTGAGCGAAAAGGTACAGTATTTTTTGTAAGTATGAACCGCCTTAAAACTACTCATAATTAACCCTAATGAAGATTAAGCCTCTTCCAAACCAACTAACATGCATGATTCATTCTTTGTACTACAGATTTATAATTGATTGGGTGTTGTTTGTTGTGGCACATTCTGTTTATGATAGGTGGTTCCTGGAAATGCTCCAGCTGAGGGAGTTTTCTCAACGGAGCCCCGGGGAGGCAAGACCAGACAGCCCTGGTCAAGTACGGACCCGTGTGGGGTCGCTGAACGCACACCACAGGCAGTGCGTGTCAATGCCAGGGGATCCACACGGTTCAGTGTGCTCCAGCCCGTGAACCAGGAAGGAGCTAAAGGATTGGGCTGGACAACAAGAGGAGCTCGCATTCGAACTCTTGTACCTTGATAGACGAAAGTAGCCGAGGAGACAACTGCCTTACTGCTGGAGGATGAACTTGGGAACTTAAGGCATACTTATAACTTGCGGGTGCTGCTGCGTGCCTTGTTTAAGGTCTTTGACAGATAGACTTATCACGTCCACCCTGGAAAAAAGGGATCCTGAAGTGATGCGACAACGGCTTTTGTTAAAAAACTATAACTTGGAGGATTTTGAAAAAACTGACTGAATATTGTGTATATATGCATTTAGCTGCGTTATTAGGTGTGTGATTTTATTTCTTTTGGGATGGACCTCAGCAGAATGAGGTCCAAAGGGGGATTGTTGTGAAATAAACATATTTTTGTCTTCGTGTTTTTTCATCCTGAATGGGTTTTAAAAGGATGCAGCTTGTGTCTGTCCTGCAGGCTTAGGGACTGCTCTATTTTTGGATCTAAGGGTGTGTGGATTTATAGTTTTGTGTGAGCTGCTGTGGGGAAGGGCAACGTCTTTAAACAGAACTTCTATTATTAAGGTGAGAGCAAGCAAATGCCCAAATAAGAGCATAAAGCAGAACTTCTATTATTAAAGTGAGAGCAGGCAAATGCCCAAATAAGAGCATAAAGCAGAACTTCTATTATTAAATTGAGGGAAGACAACGCCCAGAGAAGGGTATAAAAATATGATTTTTCCTCCTCCACGACAGTCAACGCAGCCAGACCAACAGAAGAACAGCTGTATTCAGACTAAATCAGGTTGTATATGGGGTCTCTCTTGAAATGCCATTTAAATGTGTTTTCTCTCTCTCCTTCTTCTGTCTCCCTATCTCTCTCACTCACTTTCTGTCCACTTATTTTAATCCAATATAATGACTTTTGAAATAGAACAAATGTATTCTGTGACTTTTAACTTATGATTAATTAAACTGGTCTTTTGGAACTTTAAATTATGAGTGTTTGTCGTATTTTCAGCGTATTTTTCCTTTCTGATCCGAAGTGAACCAAATAACGAATTCTGGGGCGGATAAGATCAATACGCCAACACATACAACCTATCAACAGAGACAGAAGCCCTGGCTCCTTCAGAAATAAATTTCTTCCTGATAGGGAACAAAACGCGTCATCTGTCTAATATTTCTTTTGGAAATTGATCATTAACACTATATTCCGTCCCCCTCAGTTCTTTGCCCTGTCTGATAACCTGCATTTTTTGTTTGTAATGCTGGAATTTCACCACCATTGCCCGTGAATGCGAGTTAGCTGATCGTCTAGCTCCGATCCTGTGAACGCGATCGAAAGTGATCGATCTTACCGTCTCGCTCGAGAGTTTAAGCTGATGTTCAATGAAGTTACAAACTGTAACTTCAGCGTCCTCTCCTTCCCGCTCCGGTATCCCAGAAAAAAACAAGATTATCTCTCATATTTCTGCTCTGTAGATCCAGGATGGACTCTTTAAATTTCTTGCTTTCACCTGACATCCGCGTCACCTGCTCTGTTAGATCTTTCACGTCGCCCTGCAGCGCTTGGTTCTCTGCAGCGAGTGACGTCACTTGGGCTTGACTAAACTCCTAGGATTCTCTGAGTTTTTCAAATTCTTTGTGCAAAACTTCTACTAAAAAAAGTCTAGCATCAAAACTAGATAGTTTTTTATCAATTGATTCTAATATCTCCGTAAAACTCTTCACTGGGGACCCGGATGCACCCGGAGAACTCTCTGAATGCGTGCGCTTAGATGTTTGTGCGGGCGTGGTGTTTTATTTTGTCTTACCCATCACGAAACTGTCAAAACACTGGTCCAGAAAATTCTCCAAGTCACTCACCGTCTCCTCGTCCAGATTTTTGAATCATCAGGTAGAGGTTAATATGAACAGTTTTTTTTTATGTATTTAAAAAATACACATAAATGTTTAATCAAAACATTAAATGTTTATTTAATTTAATATATTTTGGTTTGTCTTACCTGAATTCAATCACATTTATTTACATTTGTTTGGCTTACCTGTCTCCTGCCATGTAAAACGCAGCACATCTCTCACCTGTCCTCAGCCTCAGCCTCTCATCACCAGGGGTTTTGTTTGTTTTTCATGATATTTTTAAACAGTTTACACAATGTATATTAATTGTTATCAAACAATGTACCTTTCTCCATGTGCCAGACATCATAAAACTGATTGATTTGGCTTTCCCTCAGAAATTTCTGAATCTGTGGATGTCTGTCAGTGACTATGCAGTCAATAGTCAATTTGTGCTCTTCCAATAGTGCAAGGCTTCTCTTCAGACCCTCCTTCTCCATATTAGTGCTGCCACCAACTTCATTGCTCTGAAAGAACACCAGTATGTTAAAAAGCATTATGCAAGTCCATGCATTTTAAATCTCCCTACAGAGACATTAATTTGTACTCACCTGAACTAATTGAATATCGATCACAGTGTTGGTTCTCATGTTCAACATTGTATAGCTTCCAAATTTTGCAGAATGACCTACAAGAATACAAATGAAGTCAAACTGTTATCACACTTCATCACATATTAATTAGTATATAACTAACCTGGAGAGTCTGCTCTCATGTCACCACCAAGGATGACATTTTCCTTGCTGAGGTGTAGCAGCATGTCATTCTGGGATGCCTTCCATTTGCTGATAATAGCAGGTTCTATATAAGTTCTTGCGTGTCGACGAAAAGTTTCATAAACAAAGAGTTGTAGGTGCAAAGCCCGGAAGACCTGATGGCACACACACACAAAAAAAAATCTGTCAATTTTATAAGCTGACACAAGATTATGATATTAAAATTCTGATTAGATTTCAAAAGTTTGAACATTTGAAATACCTTTTGTATTGTTTTAAATGATGCTCCAGAGAGATATACTGCAGCTGACAGTTGAAGATTTCCTGCTGGAGTGCTACGTAGTAGTGGCTGGCTGTTCCAGGTCCTACTGTACTCACAGTGGGGGCAGTTCTGCACCACGGAGATGAATGTGCCACGTTGTCGCTTGTTAACGGTACATGTGCGCTTGCACACAGGACACTCCTTGAACAACTCTAAAATGTTGGTCTCATACACAATATATTTTTTCTCATTGTGTATTGTAGTCGGTGTGATGTTTCTGAAAATAAAAATTTAAAAGACATTTACATTTGAATTGATATACGTTATATGAAATTCAATAAATAGATAATCATTTACTCACGACATGTCTGCAGATGTGGTTAAATCAGTGATAGATTCATCAGCATCATAGGTGGGGTCCAACTCTTCAGGAATCAACATTGAGCTAGTGCCCTCAAGTTCCATTTCCATGTGCTCTTCCAGACCTGTTGTTTTTATGGGAGTAGACGTGACAACAGTGTGATGTGCAGAGAAGGGGATTTTTGGCATGCCAACACAAGCGTCTTTGGTTATCACTGTTGCGTCGACACCTGGTGAGATATACAAAATGCCAAAAACTCACCCTCTAAGAAGCGGGCTAAAATAGTTGTTCTATTTAAAAAGGTATGATGATAAACACTAATGGGTGTCTTATATACGCTTTACTTGTGCACAGTATGTTGAGCTGAATGTTTATATGTGTTGAATATTATTATACAAAAGTAATTTTATGAGTAACATACAATTTGATATTTAATCAAATAAAGTCAAAGCTACACACCTTTTGATCTGTAGTTGGGCAGAAGAGTTCTCTGAGATAGTTGTGTACCCAGAGTTCGTTGTTGTATTTGCTCATTCTCTGTTTGGCAAGCAACGTCTCTTCTTGTAGATGTTTGAGCCTGTAAGATAACAGACAGATAAATGAAAATGTTGTTATGTTTAATGAAAGATGTTATATAACGTAACAATTATATCTAAATTGAAAGAAATACTAATTATATCACAGCCGGACTAAAGATTTTGTATGACATATATGGAAAAGATGGCTGCCGCGGACGCACGTTCAACGTAACGCTCCGAGGTAGTTTTTCGATCTAGCAAACAATTCTGACAAACAACTCAGACGAACAGTATTCGAATGCTTGAAGATTAAAAACCAAGTTGTATGGAGAAGGAACATGACCACAACTGACTACAACTGACTTACCCAGTCCGGGTGCCTTCTGTGAACCGGGTTGTCGCTCTTGGGCCGGTGGGTCGTTGGAGCCGGTCTTCGAGTTCAGACCTGGGAGCTGTGGTGGCGGTTGTGCGCCTGCATTGGTTGACTGGTGAGCTCGGTAGCTGGGCCTCGTCTCGGCGGTCTTGTATTGATCTCTGCGATCTTCGGCGGAGTTGGCGGAGCATTTTGTCGGCCATAGTAGGCTAGCGAGCCCTGAAGCTGAGCCTCGTCTCGTCTAATGGTGGACTTCGCCTGACCTGTCTCTTCGTGTGACCACCTCTATTGATTCCTTTAAAACACAGCTCAAGACACTTTTATTCAGACAAGCTTTTAGATAAATGTTTTTATTTAGTGTTTTATCAATTGTTCTTGTTTTTATTAGCTGTTCTTATTGTTTTGATTAATCAGCTTTTACTACAGTAATTCTTTTGTCTATTTTAATCTTTTATTTATATGTTGTACAGCACTTTGTGATTTTATCTATGAAAAGTGCTATATAAATAAACTTTACTTACTTACTTACTTACTTACCTCTGTGAACTTCGGCGGACTTCGGCGGTCTTCGGGGGACTGACCTCGGTGATCTTCGGCGGACGTCGGCGGACTTCGGTGGACTTCGACGGACTGTGATGAATTGGCAGACCAGGCCTCAATATTTACTGAAAGTCGTCATCATCAAGGTGAAAAGTAACTAGGACTGAGACCTAGTCTTCTGCTTTTACAACTAACATTAAGTTTGTGAGTACTTGAATAATGGCAAGTAAAGGAAATAAAGGGAAAGGGAAGAAGGAACTCGTGGAAGAGCACAGTCTTGATACTTTGGACAATATTAAAAATTCAATAAACTTTATGGGACAAGAACTAGCCAAGCTATCCTCCAATTATGGACAATTAATTGGCTTATTCGCGGAAGTGAAGCAACTCAAACTTCAACTAATTGAAAAGGATAAGACAATCATTGAACTTGTAAATAAAGTGGACGATATGGAGAGGATTGCTAGACAAGAAAACTTGTTGATATCGGGTTTGGAAGTTAAACCCAGGTCCTTTCCTAAATCCGAAAATGCGACGCATCAAGACCTACAATCCCTGGAAAAACAAGTGGTAATTTTTTTACAGGATAAAAACATTAATATTACCGAAGACGATTTATCAACGTGTTACACCTTGCCAAATAAATCTAACAAGAACAAACCAGCTATAGTTGTTAGATTTATTAGCAGGAAGGTTAGGAATACTGTGATAATGCAAACAAAAAAATTAAGTGTAACTCAAGTCTATATTAATGAACATTTAACAAAAAAGAATAGCCATATTGCAAGGGAAGCAAGGTTGTTAAAAAAACAACAGAAAAAAGTGTCGACTTGGACAAAAAATGGCAATGTTTGGATTATAGCACAAGAAGGACAATACGCCAAAATAATAAAGGATGTGAAGGAATTGGATAAATTTGGATAATCTAAGTGAAATGGACCGAAGTATCAGTCATGGAAGGAACATAACTGGATATGATGTTGAATGAAGATTATGTTCAAAAAATTTATAATGTCAATGACGAGATTGTAACAGAATTCTTTCCAACTGTGGATGTTTGCAGGGACGTGCAGAGCCCACTAAAGGGGCAGGTGCTCAGAAAAAAAAGGGGCACATCTAACCACATTTTAGGACAGAATATTAACAAAGTCCCATAGCTTTCAGAGTTTAATAAACAACGATAAATTACAAAATTGAAAAACAAGGGACCTCTCCTATGGAGTTCAATTTGTTTCACAATTATTCTATAAAAAAAAAAAAAAAACTAACCTCAATTACATAAAATAAAATTGTGATCAAGACATTTTGAATTGTAATTTTTTTTTAACAAATAAAAGTTTTGCTAAAAAAACTTTTTTAAATTAAAATCACAAATTTTTGTGTCATGAAGTGAAATAATTATTTGCGCATGTCAGAAATCTTTGCTTGCTATTCTAAGTTTTTGTTTGTCATTCAAAGTTTTGCTTGCGATTCTCACATGACGTCGTGGGCAGAGCCTAAAATAGCACAAAAAAAAGATTTCTGATGTGTGCAAATAAAAGTTTATGTTTTGCAAATAACTTTTTAAGTTCACGAGAGAAAAAATAGTTATTTAATTTAAAAAAAAAATAAGTTTTTATTTAAAAAAAAAGAAGAAATTGTTACAATTCCAAAAGTTTTGATTACAATTTTATTTTACTTAACTGAGGTTAGTTTTTTTTTCATTGAATAATTGTGAAACAAATTTAACTCCATACTCTGCGAACCAGACCCTAAACTTACTTAAAGTCTGGATCGAGTTTTTTCCCCTTCATTTGTACGCTTTTATTGGACAGGAGCAACTTGATTGGTTATTACATACATTATATCTATTATGGTAGTTCAGGGTGAGTTATTTTTAATTCTAAATGAATATTCTTGTTGGACTTTTATTTAAGTGCTATTCTCCTTCAAGATACATTTACCTAACGCTAGAATAAATGCAATGTACATTATGCAGCAAAGGAAGTTAGAAGATCGGACATATATCCATTATGGAGAGATGATAGGTTTTGGACGGGCAATGTGCTCCCTATTGCATAAGCCAGGGATGTCAAAGTCAAATACATGGAGGGCCAAAAAAACAAATTTGCTACAAGCCAAGGGACGGACTGGTTCAATGTTTATTATAAGGGGGTGATATAATAATTTTTTTTCTTCTTTCTGCACTCTTTTCATTCAATGTTTTCTTTTTGATTAATTTGTTTTATTTTATCTCTTTTAAATGAATGAATCTTCTTCTTCTTCTTTCTGCTTTTCCCTTTTGAGGGGTCGCCACAGTGAGTCATCCTCCTCCACCTCACTCTGTCCTCTGCATCCTCTGTCCTCACTCCAACTACCTTCATGTCCTCTCTAACTGCATCCATATATCTCCTCTTTGTCTTTTTCCTGGCAGCTGCATTTCTAACATCCTTCTACCAATATACCCACTGTCCCTCCTCTGGACATGTCCAAACCATCTCAGTCTGGCCTCCCTAACTTTATCTCCCAGTTGTTCAACATGTGCTGTACCTCTGATGATCTCATTCCTGATCTTATCCATCCTTGTCACTCCTAAGGAGAACCTCAGCATCTTCATTTCTGCCACTTCCAGTTCTTTCTCCTGTCTTTTTGTCAATGACACCTTCTCCAGACCATACAATATAGCTGTCTTGTAAACTTTTCCTTTGACCTTTGCTGACACCTTTTTGTCACAAATCACTCCTGAAACTTTTTTCCATCACTCCATCCTGCTTGGACTCTCTTCTTCACCTCTTTACCACATTTCCCATTTTCCTGGACAGTGGACCCCAAGTCCTTGAAGTCCTGCATCTTTGTGACCTCTGCTCCTTGTAGCCTCACTGTTCCACTGGCCTCCCTCTCATTCACACACATGTACTCTGTCTTAGTACTTATTTTAAATGAATGAATAAATGGATTAAATAAAATATTAAATAGCTTTACATCTGCTAAGTTCTTGGCATAAATCAACACAGACATGTTCTCGATTTTAGTACTGTATTTTACATTGTTTTATAATGTAGCTGTTTATGTTTTTTAACACAGTTTTTTTGTGATTTTTAATTAATATGCTTTTTTATGATTGTTGGCTGCAAGTATCAAGCTGCAAAATCCTTTCCTTCCTGAATGTGAGGCAGGTCTTGATGTCTATGCGCAGCATTATTACTCTGGGTTCATGAGACACGACTCTGGATTGGATTGGCCCCACCCCTACTACTACTGTTGCATTGTGGGGAATGTAGTGTTGGTACGTGACCGGAGGGCTTATTATGTTGTTTTTCTGGCAAAATACAAAAATAATAATAATAAAATAAAATAAATAATTTTAGTACATGTTATTATGTGTCAGAGGAGGGCTTAGAATAGGAAAAAAAAAAAAAAAAATTTTTTTTTTTTTTTTTACCAAAAGGGCACTTGGGGGCAAGGAGAAAAAGGGGCAGGTGCTCAAGCCCCCATAGCCCCCCCCTCTGCACGTCCCTGGATGTTTGTGACTATTATGAGGATAACAAGTTTCAAGATTTAGGTTTAATTAAGCCTGGACTATCAATTATTCATTTCAATAGCAGAAGTTTAAATGCAAACATTTCTAAGATATCAGATTATTTAAAACAATTAAAATCAACTTTTACAATAATAGCATTATCAGAAACGTGGCTTTATAATGAAACTGTAAATAATGCCTACATCGAAGGTTACAAATTATATAATAGGAACAGAATTAATAGGAGAGGTGGTGGGGTGGCCCTTTTTGTAAAAAGTGATATAAAATGTAAACTAATTGATGAAATGTCTATAGTTGATGACAAAATTAAAATGATAACTGTAGAAATAATGACTAATAATGATAAAAACATTATAATAAGTTGCGTTTATAGGCCACCTGACTCTAATATTGAATCATTTACAGAGAAAATCATAGAAGTATTAGAAAAGGGTTGTACAAAAACAACGTTTATTTGTGGTGATTTCAATATCGATTTGGGGAGTTTAAGAAATTCTCATAATATTAGTACTTTTGTTGATTCGATGCATACATTAAATCTGTATCCGTTGATTTTGAAACCTGCAAGGATTACATCGCACAGTGCAACAATACTGGATAATATTTTCACAAATACTTTAAATGGGGATGTGGTTAGTGGCATTCTAATGACTGATCTTACTGATCATTTACCTGTTTTCACAATCTACAAAAAATATCACAGTAAAATGAACAAAATTGCTAGAAAAAGTAAAATTACAAATACATCAAAAACTGCTCTAGATAAATTAAGTGTTGAACTAGCAAATCAAAATTGGGATAAAGTTTACGTGGAAGATGTAAATAAATCATACGATGACTTTATGAACATTTTGGAGACATTGTATTGTAAAAATTGTGTGCTAAAAATTATACTGAGAAGAAATCTATGGATCAGAAATGGATGACTAAGGGTTTCAGAAATGCATGTAAAAAGAAAAATTATTTGTATTCTATTTTTTTTTATGTAAAACAAAAGAAGCTGAAGACAGATATAAGAAGTACAAAAACAAACTTTTGGGAATAATAAGGAAACATAAGAAAGATTATTATAGTGACTTATTGAATAAATGTAATGGGGATATGAGAGCAACATGGAAGGTTGTGAATAGTGTTGTGAAAAAACAAGTGGTAAGAACAAGTAGTTTACAAAATTTTCTCATAAATGATAAGGAAACTAATGACAAAAACAAAATTGTTAATGGCTTTAATAAATACTTTGTGGATGTTGGATCAGACCTGGCTGCTACAATACCGAAAATTGACAAAAGTGTGAACTACTTAATTGAGGGTAATGTAAACAGTATGTTCTTGAAGAAAACTGATTCTGGAGAAATTATGAATATTGTAAATAAGTTTGCTGACAAGAAATCTAAGGACTGGCTGGATATGGACATGACGTTTGTGAAAAAAATAATGAGTTATGTAATTGATCCATTCACATATACTGTATATGTAATTTGTCTCTTTCGTCCGGAGTATTTCCTGATCGCATGAAAGTGGCTAAGGTGTTACCTCTTTTTAAAAGTGGTGCTAAATCAGAGTTCAATAATTACAGACCAATATCATTACTGCCACAATTTTCAAAGATATTGGAGAAACTGTTTGTTATCAGGTTGGATCAATTTGTTGAAAAATTTAGTATTCTCACAGATCAATATGGATTAAGAACAGGTAATTCAACATCCATGGCTCTGATGGAGTTAATGGAATTAATAACTACAGCAGTGGATCATAAACAGTATAGTGTGGGCGTTTTTGTTGATTTAAAAAAAGCGTTTGATACAGTTGATCATAAAATACTCCTTGACAAGTTACATGGATATGGTATTAGAGGATTGGCACTGAAATGGGTTTGTAGTTATTTGAGTGATAGGAAACAGTTTGTTAGCCTGGCCCTCGCCTTCCTGCACAGCTCCGCTCAATTCTCATTTCCCTTCACTGCATAGTCTGGGACTTGTCCCATAGACAAGGATATCTCCGGTAGATTTTTGACCGGACCAATCAGAGAGCAGAAGGCGGAGTTTTGAACGACGTCGACTGACGTCGTCATTCAAAATGGCTGCCGCCACGAAGGAATTTTCAATAAAACAAGGTAAAAAACTATTATTTCTCTGCTGAGAAAAATATATTTCTTAGCTGACGTTATATCAGAAGTGTTCCTGAGCAATCAGAGAGCAGAAGGCGGAGTTTTGAACGATGTCGACTGACGTCGTCATTCAAAATGGCTGCCGCCACGAAGGAATTTTCATCAAAACAAGGTAAAAAACTATTATTTCTCTGCTGATAAAAAATATATTTCTTAGCTGACGTTATATCAGAAGTGTTCCTGAGCTTAACAGTTCCTAAATCAATTCACGAAATGGTCAAATCTGCTGGATTTAAATAGTTTCGGTTTGACATTTTCCAAACAGCCTCGGGTGCGCTACGAAAATAAATGATAAAAAATCGAATTTTATCTCAAATGTTTCATCTAGGCCAACAGTCAGTAAATTAGAGCCATATAATTACACACTGGTGGCAGAAAAAATATCCACCGAGTGGTTTCTGAGCAATTTATCTGATAGCCTGGACCTCGCCAGGCTAAATTAACAAAACTCCGCCTTCTGTTCTCTGATTGGTCCATTCAAAAATCTCCAGGAGAAATCGTTTTCAATGGGAGGAATGCCAGACCCTAGTCCAAAGCGAAGTGAAGGACAAGGGTCTGGTTTCAACCAGGCTAACAGTTTGTGCAAATGGATGAGGTGAAATCCGAGCTCAACACTATTACATGTGGAGTTCCTCAGGGTTCGATATTAGGACCAAAATTATTTCTATTATACATAAACGATTTGGTACAGGTCTCAGGACTCCTGAAGTGCATTCTTTTTGCTGATGACACCACTTTTTTTGTAGTGGTGACAATATCAAACTAACTTTGAAATTGATGATGACAGAACTTGATAAAATTCAGACTTGGTTTAAAATTAATAAATTAATGTTGAATCTGGGTAAAACTAGCTACATGATATTTAGTAATAAAAATAAATCGATTGATGTACCTTTTTTAATTGATGGATCTGAGATTCAGAGAGTTAATGAGGTGAGGTTCTTGGGTATCATCATTGATGATAAATTATCCTGGAAACAACATATAAGTTCAGTTAAAACTAAATTATCTAAGTCTATTGCAATATTTTACAGGGTTAAAGATTTATTAAATGATAAAGCACTTTATTTGCTGTATAATACATTATTTGTGCCACACTTAATTTATGGTGTTAACGTCTGGGGTACAGCGTGTAAATCAGTTACAATACCTATTTTTATATTACAGAAGAGAGTTCTTAGAATTATCACCAGAAAGAATTTCCATCATCCATCAAGCATTTTGTTTTATCAAATGAAACTGCTGAAGTTTTATGATTTAGTTGATTATAATATCTTGTTAGTTTTGTACAAAGCACAAAATAATGCACTTCCTTCAAATATTCAAAAATACTTTGTTAGAAGAACGAGTAGTTATAATCTTAAAGGGATGAATCTTTTTGTTAAGCCATATTTTAGGACTAGTTCACGGGGAAGATCTACCTTAGTTAGACGAATAGGGTTATGGAATGAATTGGAATCAGACATTAAAGTGATTGATTCAATGGCTGCTTTCAAAAGACTGATTAAGCTTAATCGGTTAAAATTATACATTTAAATGTGTTGGAATTTAAATGTTGTACAGTATGTGATACAGAAGGTATAAAATATATAAAATATATAATATAAAATAAAAAAAATTATAAATTTAGTTGTTCTTTTCTTGGGAATCAAGTGAGTTGGTTGTATGAAGAGTTTATTGATGGTTGAAACTAAGTTATGGAAATTATATGAGTTTGTTATATGAATTGTTTATTGGAGTTTAAGGGGCAGAAAAAATAAGATTTTTTCTTCTTCTGCCGCCTTTCATTTTCTGTCTGTTTTTTATTTTCTTCTACTGTATGTATTATTGTTGTGTTTTTATAAAATGAATAAATAAATAAATCAAATCAAATCAAATTTTGACAATATATTTCTGGCAAAACAACATGTCAACACAACCTAGAAGTGATTACTAATTGTTTTGAGCTTGGCCCACTATTCTGCAAGATGAGACACTATCTCATGCAGCACATTCAGCTTTGTATATATTTATTAGTGAGCATTGTGGTGACCTATAACACTTGAATATTATGCACTGTACTGAAAACATAAATAAGATTTATATGCGTGCTCTACATTATAGCTGCTGATGTTATGGAGAAAATATTTGAAGAGGACAGTGATAATTAGAATATTTGTCACTCAGAAGACTTTTTATGGTTTTGATAAACAGGATTAGGATCTTGTGACCATCAGTAGAAAATAATAGGTCTCAAAGTGTTACAACTACGAGCTTTGTAAAGGCAATCGTTCAGATTAAGATGAAGGGCTGCAACTAACGATTATTTCTCTGTTCGGTTTCCGCCTCCCTCCTCGGTCTGTTCAAGCCACACACAGCGTGCTACAGAGTTTTTTTTAAAACTTTATTCAGTAAGCCAGCTTTAAAAACGTTCTACCTGTGAATAAAACAGTTCTGCGGCGCCGTGAAAGAAGCATAATCGCGCGACACAACGAATCGATGATAAAATTCGTTGCCAACGCTTTTAATTGTAAAATTTTATCGATTCGTTGGTGCAACACCACACACACACACACACACACGGTACACAGGCTTAGCATTAGCCGTTGCTCCGCGTTAGCATTTCATAAACAACAAATCATGTTCATGCCGAACGGCACTTCTTGCTTCTTGCAATGCCGAAACGAATATTGAACAGGTTGAACATTAATTCTCAGTTAACACAAGCTAATCATAAACAATAAGCCTGCGCTAAATCGTGTTCAAGCCGTGAAGACAAACAGTTAGCACAGGTTGTAGCTAAAGAATCGAGGTGCATAAGAAAACGTCTTCATACCGAATGCTAATAAATAATTTAAAAGACATCAGTCTGTTCTGTACTTACACTAGCGTCATCTGCAGAACTTTGACGAATAGATGGAACAGCACCTTCCTTAAGCAGAAGTTTTTGTGCAAATCTGGCCTGGTACTGTTGGTAGTTGAGAAATGAGTCTGTTGTGAAATGAGCAACGCAAACTACAACTTTGTTCGGTAATGTCGCCGGGACATTGCCATTAAAAATAAAATTAAGCCACGCATCTCTGCTCTCTGAGACTGGAAGAGTGTGTATCGACACATGTTGTGTAATGCAGCCAACAACGCAACATCGAACTTTAGGAGCCATTGTGCTGATATGAACTCAGGAACGACCGCAAGGTCTTTTATACTGAAGTGGGTGGAGCATCACCAGGGGTTGCTAGGTGACGGGCGGGACAAAGGTTGGGGTAGGTTGTGGTTGTGGATTGTGGCTGCGGTTTGTGACGTCACAAACCGCAGGATTTGAAAACGAAACATTTCTATCAAAGGAAAATAAATATACTTAGAGTAAATAAACCACTGGGTGCATTTTTTTGGCCCTAGGACTGTTTTTTTATGAAGTACATACCCAAAGTTGAGTAAAAAAAAGCATTAAAAAGTGGATTTTGAATATGTGGTCCCCTTTAAGAAATAGTATAACACCACCAGTGACATTTATTTAGTATATAAAATTATTAATATTTGATAATTTTTTATAAGCACATTGAAATAAATGTAGCCATCAGACTGAGTCCAATACAATAACCAGGCGGCTAGCGCTAGCATGCTAACAAACAAACAAAGAAAAAAAAACTCATCGCTTCCATTTGCAGTCAGCTGAAAGCTTTTTTCACAGAGCCTTCTAATATCTGAGAGGCATATCAGTCAGAAATGTAAATAGATATTAGATAAAGGGTTTTAAATTATTTAAAACGTACCTGAACAAGCCTGCTTCAGTCACTGCATGGCTCTGTACTCCCAGACAAAAAAAACCTAGACGTTCACGTTGGACTGTCCGGAGGAGGTCCTAAGATGGCGGAGTGAGAGGTGGTGTTTTTGCAGGCTCTCGAATATTATGATTGTTTAGCCGAGATTTAATCTGACAGTGGTGCTTTAGCCCCTTTTTTTTAAGCGTCTTATAATTTTTGTTCTTAATTTAACCTCCTTTTGAAACCGTTTCAGCCTGTTTGTTTCATTTTTGACGGCTGGGAATTTAGTTATGGAGGCTAACATGGCGGACCATGATTACAACCGGTCGGCTCTTCAAGAGGCTTGCGACAGAGATATTATTGAAGAAATTGAGATGGTCGGGGCTTCGTCTGATCCTTCTGGAAAAGAACAGAAGGTGAACTGGGACCACACAACTATAAAGAACAAAAGTAAGAAGAAAATGAAGTTACAGGAGTCTGAATGTAAGGGAGACGCAGCTAATGCTATCCTTCGTGCGATGGGAGAACTTAACACACAGATGGACAATCAGACAGAAATTTTGAAAGGCATTGAAAAACGCATCGAAGCTAATACTGCCGCCATTGAGGTAAACAAGAAAGTTATATCAGAACTCCAAGCTACAGTCAGCCTTCTCAAAAAAGATAACACAGCGTTGAGGAACTCCTGCGAGGAGCATGCTCGCTACCAGAGACGTTGGAACCTGAGGGTGACCGGACTGCCCGAGAAAAATGAGGAGAACATACGGGAATCCATCATCTGCATCCTCACTAGGATCATTCCTGTTTCTGTGGAGCGGCTGCGGGATACGGTTAACA